>SJYT01083299.1:833-12727 GCA_006410635.1 Cephalophus harveyi
ATAAAGCAGAAGTAGATGTTTTTCTGGAACTCTCTTGCTTTTTCCATGATCCAGCGGATGTTGGCAATTTGATCTCTGGTTCCTCTGCCTTTTCTAAAGCCAGCTTGAACATCAGGGAGTTCACGGTTCACGTATTGCTGAAGCCTGGCTTGGAGGATTTTGAGCATTACTTTACTAGCATGTGAGATGAGTGCAATTGTGCGGTAATTGGAGCATTCTTCATTCCAATTCCAAAGAAATTAAATGCTCCAACCAAAGACACAGACTGAATGGATACAAAAACAAGACCCATATATATGCTGTCTACAAGAAACCCACTTCTGACCTAAAGACACATATAGATTAAAAATGAGAGGATGGAAACATATATTCCATACAAATGGAAAGCAAAAGAAAGCTGGAGTAGCAATCCTCATATCAGACAAAATAGACCTTAAAATAAAAACTATTATAAGAAATAAGGAAGGACACTATATAATGATCAAGGGATCAATCCAAAGGGAAGATATAACATTTGTAAATATCTATGCACCTACTTCCCTGGTGGCTCAGGGTTAAAGCATCTGCCTCCAATGCAGGAGACCTGGGTTCGATCCCTGGGTCGGGAAGATCCCCTGGAGAAGGAAATGGCAATCCACTCCAGTATTCTTGCCTGGAGAATCCCATGGACAGAGAAGCCTAGTGGGTTACAGTCCACAGGGTTGCAAAGAGTCGGACACGACTGAGCGACTTCACCTTCACCTCACCTTAACATAGGAGTACCTTAACACATAAGACAAACTCTAACAGACATAAAGGGAGAAACTGACAGTAACATAATAATAGTGGGAGACTTTAAAACCACATTCACACCAATGGACATATCATCAAAAGAAAATTAACAAGGAAACACAAGTCTTAAATGATACATTAGATGAGATAGATCTCAATCTTCAGGATATTCCATCCAAATGCAGAAGAATACAGCTTCTTCTCAAGTGCACATGGAGCATTCTCCAGGATAGATCACATCTTGGGTCACAAATCAAACCTCAGTAAATTTAAGAAAATTGAAACCATATCAAGCATCTCTTCTGACCACAACTCTATGAGACTAGATATCGATTACAAGAAAAAACTGAAAAACACAAAAACATGGAGATTAAACTATGTTTCTAAATAACCAACAGGTTACTGAAGAAATCAAAAGGGAAATAAAAAAAATTCTAGAAAGAAATGACAATAAAAACACGGCAACTCAAAACCTATCGGATGCAGCAAAAGCAATTCTAAGAGGGAAGTTTATAGCAATACAAGCCTAACTCAAGAAGCAAGAAAAACATTGAATAGACAGCATTTACACTTAGAACAACTGGAAAAAGAAGAACAAAACTCCCCCAAAATTAGCAGAAGGAAAGAAATCATAAAGATCTGAGCAGAAATAAATGAAAAATAAATGAAAGAAACAATAGTAAAGATTAATAAAACTAAAAGCTGGTTCTTTGAGGAGATAAACAAAATTGACAAACCCTTAGCCAGACTCATCAAGAAAAAAAGAGAGAAGAATCAAATCAACAATATTAGAAATGAAAAGGAGAGGTTACAACAGACAATACAGAAATACAAAGGATTATGAGACTATTATGAACAACTATATGGCAATAAAATGGTTAACCTGGAAGAAATGGACAGATTCTCAGAAAATTTCAATCTTCCAAGACTGAACCAGGAAGAAATAGAAATTATGAACAACCCTTTATAAGAACTGAAATTGAAGCTGTGATCAAAAATTTTCCAAAAAACAAAAGCCCAGGACCAGCAGGCTTCACAGGAGAATTCTACCAAACATTTAGAGAGAGATAATGCCTATCCTTCTAAAACTCTTTCAAAAAATTGCAGAGGAAGGAAAACTTCCAAACTCTTTCTACGAGGCCACCATCACCCTGATACCAAAACCAGACAAAGACAACACACAAAAAGAAAACTACAGGCCAATATCACTGATGAACATAGATGCAAAAATCCTCAACAAAATTTTAGCAAACAGAATTCAACAATACATTTAAAAGCTCATACATTATGACCAAGTTGGGTTTATTCCAGGGATGCAAGGATTCTTCAATATATGCAAATCAAACAATGTGATACACCATATTAACAAACTGAAAGATAAAAACCATATGATCATCTCAGTAGATGCACAAATAGCCTTTGACAAAATTCAGTACCATTTATGATTAAAACTCTTCAATAAATGGGCATAGAAGGAAACTTCCTTAATATAGTAAAGCCCATATATGATAAGTCTATAGCAAATATTATTCTCAATGGTGAAAAACTGAAAGCATGCCCCCTATGATCAGGAACAAGACAAAGGTGTCCACTTTCACCACATTACTCAGCATAGTTTTGGAAGTCCTAGTTACAGCAATCAGAGAAGAAAAAGAAATCAAAGAAATCCAGATCAGAAAAGAAGAAGTAAAGCTCTCACTGTTTCTCACAAAAAGAAAACTACAGGCCAATATCACTGATGAACATAGATGCAAAAATTCTCAACAAAATTTTAGCAAACATGATGACATGATACTATTCAAAGAAAACCCTAAAGATACTACCAGAAAATAACTAGAGCTAATCAGTGAATTTAGCAAAGTTACAGGATACAAAATCAACACCCAGAAATCACTTGCATTTCTAAATACTAACAATGAAAAATCAGAAAGAGAAATTAAGGAATCAATTCCATTCACCATTGCAACAAAAAGAATAAAATATCTAGGAATAAACTTACCTAAGGAGACAAAAGAACTATACACAGAAAATTATAAGACACTGATGAAAGAAATCAAAGATGACATAAACAGATGGAGAGATATTTCATATTTCTGGGTAGGAAGAATCAATATTATGAAAATGACTATATTACCAAATGCAATCTACAGATTCAATGTGATCCCTATCAAATTACCAATGGCAGTTTTCACAGAACAAAAATTTTCACAATTCATATGGAAACACAAAAGACCCAAATAGCCAAAGTAGTCTTGAGAAAGAAGAATGGAGCTGGAGGAATCAACCTTCCTGATTTCAGACTATCTACAAAGCTACAGTCATCAAGACAGTATGGTACTGACACGAAAACAGAAATACAGACCAATGGAACAAGATAGAAAGCCCAGAAATAAACCCATGCACCTATAGGTACCTTATTTTTGACAAAGGAGGCAAGAATATACAATGGGGCAAAGACAGCTGCTTCAATAAATGGTGCTGGGAAAACTGGAGAGCTACAAGTAAAATAATGAAATTAGAACACTTCCTAACACCATACACAAAGATTAACTCAAAATGGGTTAAAGACCTAAATGTAAGACCAGAAACTATTAAACTCTTAGAGGAAATATAGGCAGAAGACTCAGTGACATAAATCAAAGCAAGATCCTCTATGACCTACCTCCTAGAGTAATGGAAATAAAAGCAAAAGTAAACAAGTGGAACATGACTAAACTTAAAAGCTTTTGCACAGCAAAGGAAACTACAAGCAAGGTGAAAATAAAACCCTTCATTCAGTTCAGTTCAGGCACTCAGTCATATCTGACTCTTTGTGACCCCATGAATCGCAGCACGCCAGGCCTCCCTGTCCATCACCAACTCTCGGAGTTCACTCAAACTCACATCCATCGAGTTGGTGATGCCATCCAGCCATCTCATCCTCTGTCGTCCCCTTCTCCTCCTGCCCCCAATCCCTTAGAATAGGAGAAAATAATAGCAAATGAAACAACTGACAAAGGATTAATTTCCAAAATATACAAGCAGCTCATACAACTCAATGCCAGAAAAACAAACAACCCAAAAAGTGGGAAAAAGACTAAACATACATTTCTCCAAGGAAGACATACAGATAGCTATCAAACACATGAAAAGATGCCCAACATTGCTCATTATTAGAGAAATGCAAATCAAAACAAAATGAGATATCACCTCACACCAGTCAGAATGGCAATCATCAAAAAATCTACAAACAACAAATGTGGGTGAGGGTGTGGAGAAAAGGGAACATTCTTGCACTGTTGGTGGGAATGTAAATTGATATAGCCACTATGGAAGACAGTATGGAGATTCCTTAAAAAACTAGGAATAAAACCACTATATGACCCAGCAATCCCCTTCCTAGGCAAATACCCTGAAGAAACCAAAATGGAAAAAGACACGTGTATCCCATTGTTCATTGAAGCACTATTTACAATAGCTAGAACATGGAAGAAACCTAGGTTTCTATCGACAGATGAATGGATAAAGAAGTTGTGGTACACATACACAATGGAATATTACTCAGCCATAAAAAGGAATGCATTTGAGTCAGTTCTAATGAGGTGGATTAACCTCAAGCCTATTATACAGAGTGAAGTAAGTCAGAAAGAGAAAGATAAATACCATATATTAAGCCTATATATGGAATCTAGAAAAATGGTACTGAAGAATTTATTTGCAGGGCAGCAATGGAGAAACAGGCACTTATGGACATGGGAAGAGGGGAGGAGAGGATGAGATGTATGGAGAGAGTAACATGAAAACTTACATTACCATATGTAAAATAGATCGCCAATGGGAATTTGCTGTATGTCTCAGGAAACTCAAATAGGGCTCTGTATCAACCTAGAGGGGTGGAATGGCAAGGGAGATGGGAGGGAGGTTCAAAAGGGAGGGGCTATATGTATACCTATGGCTGATTCATGTTGAGGCTTGACAGAAAACAACAAAATTCTGTTAAGTAATTATCCTTCAATTAAAAATAAATAAATTTTAAAAATTAAACTTAAACATATCTAAGATCATGGCATATGATCCCATCACTTCATGACAGACAGAAAGGGAAAAAGTGGAAGCAGTGACAGATTTTATCTTGTTGTGCTCCAAAATCACCGAGGATGGCAACTGCGGCCATGAAATTAAAAGATTCTTGCTCCTTGAAAGGAAAGCTATAACAAATCTAGACCTAAAAAGAAGGGACATCACTTTGCTGACAAAGTCCATAGAGTCAAAGCTATAGTTTTTCCAGTAGTCAGGTACAGATGTGAGAGCTGGACCACAAAAAAGGCTGAATGCAAAAAAAAAAAAAAAAAATTGATGCTTTCAAATTGGGATGTTGGAGACGACTCTTGAGAGTCTCTTGGATTGCAAGAAGATAATACCAGTCAATCCTAAGGGAAATCAACCCTGAATATTCATTGGAAGGACTGATGCTGAAGCTGAAGCTCCAATATTTTGGTCACCTGATGCAAAAACCTGACTCACTGGAAAAGACCCTGATGCTGGAAGAGACTAGGGCAGGAGAAGAAGGGGATGACAGAAGACGAGATGGTTGGATGGCATCACCAACTCAATGGACATGAGTTTGAGCAAACTTCCAGAGATAGTGAAGGACAAGGGAGCCTGTTGTGCTGCAGTTCATGGGATCCCAAGCAGTCAGAGAAGACTTAGCAACTGAACAGCAACAACATAACAAAAGCAATGACAAGCAAAGGTTAAAATCAAAGAAACGGGTCCATCATGGAGTCAGAATTGGCTCTTCTCTGGTACAATCCCTGCTTGAAGAACTAAGATCCTGCAATCTGAGAGGAAACGCCAAAATAAAAATAAACAAATATTATTTTAATTTAAAAAGTTAAAAAAATATATTTATGGTCTACATACTACTTGGGCATGCAGTAAAGGGTTAACCCAGGGTTGATGGGTTACATAATCTCCTGCACATTCCAGAAAAAGCACTGGCCCTTGAGTAACTTCTGGGAGATGATCTCTGAACTGTTATCTTACCCAATAAGAGTAGTTTTGTACACTTGAAGTTTTGGATCACACTCTGTGAGTTTGATCAGATAGTTTTTGCTAACAATGGGAACACCAGTTCTTGCATACCCAAGGCCCTGGGCCCTGCTGTGTCAGTTTGACCTCTAAAGGGCTGGAGCCTAAGTAGCTAAAGTCAGTCACATAAGGGCTGCATGTCTTTACAACTAACCCCCAATTAAAATCCTGGCTATCAGAGCTTGAGTGAATTTTGCTGTATTAGCTTTCCTGTAGCTCAGATGGTAAAGAATCGCCTGCAATGCAGGAAACCTAGGTTCGATTTCTGGGTCAGGAAGATCCTCTGGAGAAGTGAATGGCAATCCATTCTAGTATTCTTGCTCGGAGAATCCCATGGACAGAGGAGCCTGGCAGGCTATGGTCCATGGGGTCGCAAAGAGTCAGACAGCCTGCAATGCAGGAAACCTAGGTTCGATTTCTGGGTCAGGAAGATCCTCTGGAGAAGTGAATGGCAATCCATTCTAGTATTCTTGCTCGGAGAATCCCATGGACAGAGGAGCCTGGCAGGCTATGGTCCATGGGGTCGCAAAGAGTCAGACATGACTGAGCTACCACTACTGTTAACTTCTGGCAACATTTTGCAGGTGTTATTTCATAGTTGGTTAGAATTAAGGCTGTGTGTGGGATGCCAGTGTGAGAGGACAGCTGGAATCTTGCGGCTGGTTTCTCCTGGACTTTGCACCTTTCCCTGTTGCTGATTCTATGCTGATGTATCCTTTTGCATAATCAACTATAACTGGGAGTACAAAAACTTTCTGAATCTTGGGAGTGTTTCCAGCAAATCACTGAAACTGAGGGTGGTCTGGGAATACCCAATGCAAAAGGCATGCTATTTCTCCTACTAGATTATAATTCCTTGAGGTTAAGAACCACTTCTTCTCTTCTGTATTCCTTTAATATCTCACATATTTCGTGGAGGCCAAAAATCTAGACCTTGCTGTTTACCTATTTTATATATAGTACTATGTATCTGTTAATCCCCAAATCCTAATGAATCCCTCCCTTACCACTTTCCCCATTGGTAACCATAAGTTTGTTTTCTATGTCTGTGAGTCTATTTATGTTTTGTAAATAAGTTCATCTGTACCATTTTTTTAGATTTTACATGTAAATGATATCACATGATATTTGTCTTTGACTTACTTCACTTAGTATGATAATCTCTTGGTCCATCCATGTACTGCAAATGGGATTATTCATTCTTTTTGATACTTGAGTAATATTTCATTGTATATACATCCAAATCTTCTTTATCCAGTCATCTGTCAATGGACACTTAGGTTGCTTCTAAGTCTTGGCTATTGTAAATAATGCTTCTATGAACACTAGGGTGCATGTGTTTTTTTTCAAATTAGAGTTTGTGTTTTTTCAGGATATATGCCCGGGAGTCGGACTGCTGGACCATATGATAATTCTATTTTTAGTTTTCTTAAGAAAACTCCACACTGTTTGCAATTTACATTCCCACCAGTAGTGCAAGAGCATTCCCTTTTTACCACATCCTCTCCAGAATATATTATTTCTAGACTCTTTTATGATGGTCATTCTGACCAGTGTGAAGTGATACTTCATTGTGGTTTTGATTTGCAGTTCTCTAATAATTAGTAATGTTGAGTATCTTTTCATGTGCCTGCTGGCTATCTGGATGTCATCTCTGAAGAAATGTCTATTTAGGTCTTCTGCCCATTTTTTGATTGGATTGTTTGTTGTTTTTTGATATTTAATTGTATGAGCTGTTTGTGTATTTTGGAAATTAATCTCTTGTCAGTTGCACCATTTGCAAATATTTTCTCCCACTAGGTAGGTTGTCTTTTCATTTTGTTTATGGCTTCCTTTGCTGTGCAAAAGCTTTTAAGTTTAATTAGGTCCCATTTGTTTATTTTTGCTTTCATTTCCATTACTTTAGAAGATGGAGCCAAAAAATGTTGCTGCAATGTATGTCAAAAGCTCTTCTGCCTTTGTTTTCCTTTAGGAGTTTTATAGTATCTGGTCTTATATTTAAGTCTTTAATCCATTTTGCATTTGTTTTTGTATATTAAGTTAGAGAATGTTATAATTTCATTCTTTTACTTGTAACTGTCCAGTTTTCCCAGCACCACTTATTGAAGACACTTTCTTTTCTCCACTGTATATTATTGCTTCCTTTATTGCAGATTAATTGACTGTAAGTGCATAGGTTTATTTCTGTCCTATTGATCTTTGTGTCTATTTTTCTGTACTAAGTTTTATTATTAGGTTAGGGATTGCAAAGGGGAAAAAAAAGAAAAAAGCAATCAACAATTTCGTAGATCAGGAGTAAGTCAATAAGAGGATTGAGAAAAAGAAAGGACAGTGAGAATAAAGAAGACAATAAGGGAACACATGAAGGAAGACAAACAGAATAAAAAGGCTCAAATCCCTCAATTCCTTCAATCCAGGAAGATCCCTGGAGAAGGGAATGGCTACCCACTCCAGTATAATTTTGCCTCGAGACTTCCATGGGCAGAGGAGCCTGGCAGGCTACAGTCCACAGGGTTGCAAAGAGTTGGTCATAGCTGAGTGACTAATGCACACATTTGATCTTGGACTTTTTAGTCTCTTGAACTGTGAGAAATAAATTTTTGTTATCTAAACCATCTAGAGGATTTTGCTATAGCAACTCAAGCAGACTAAGAAACTCAACAATTACATGTAGACATCTACAGATTCATAAAGCCACTTTTAAGGATTGCCCATGATTCCATTATAAAAAAATAATGGGAAAAGAACTACGTTGACAGGCATTTAAACTTGTATTAGTTAAGTTATGGGTTAAGTTGTATTAAAAGTTTTGTGGCTCAAACAAGTTATCTTTCTTTCATATAACAAATCCCACAACTCTACTGCTCAGTCATACAAGACAGCAGATTCTTTCTAGCTTGTTATTCCGCCTTCTCTCAAAATGTTGTTCTTGTCTACATGGCTAGAGCTGACCCAAGCATCATGTTTTCACTTGGGAGAAGAGCATGCTTAGTCACTTAATTGTGTCCAATTCTTTGAGACCCCATGGATTGTAGTGCACCAGGCTCCTCTGTCCATGGGATTTTTCAGGCAAGAAATACTGGAGTGGGTTGCCATTTCCTTCTCCATGGGAGAAGAGAGGAACTGGCAATTGCCATCAGGTGATACAGAAGTTTGGAGAAGGAAACGGCAACCCATTCCAGTGTTCTTGCCTGGAGAATCCCAGGGAGAATGGAGCCTGGTGGGCTGCCGTCTATGGGGTCGCACAGAGTCGGACATGACTGAAGTGACTTAGCAGCAGCAGCAGCAGATACAGAAGTTAAGCATTTACTTCCACTGATATTATGCTACAGGGCCACATGAAGCTTCAGGGTCAGCTGGGAAATGTCTTCTGCAGTAGAGTAGTCNGAGCCTGGTGGGCTGCCGTCTATGGGGTCGCACAGAGTCGGACATGACTGAAGTGACTTAGCAGCAGCAGCAGCAGATACAGAAGTTAAGCATTTACTTCCACTGATATTATGTTACAGGGCCACATGAAGCTTCAGGGTCAGCTGGGAAATGTCTTCTGCAGTAGAGTAGTCATGTATCCCCTCAGGGGAGTGGAGATCCTATTAGTAAAAGGATAAAGGAAGGTTGGGTGGGGCAGAAATTAGTAATCTGACATACAGTTGTTTGTTGCATTTCATTTATCTCTGTGACCTTAGGTTAAATTTCTAGAAGTGAAATTTTCAGATCAAGGGTTGCACAATTAGTTTCTTTATATATGTATTGATTGTCACACTGCCCTTCAGAAATAATTTATATTACATTCCCACTGACATTATGTGAATACTGAATTTCTGACATCTTTGCCATTTTTCGAGTTAATCTTTCCAGTCTGAATGTCTAAAAAAGGTAAGTCATTATTAATTTTATCTTCTTTTATTAGTGCTGAGACAGAATTTATCTTCATATATTTAGGGGTCATTTGTATTTTTTTCATTTCAGATTGCCTGATCATGGTCTTGGCCACTTTTTTTCCTATGGCATGCTCATCTTTTTTCCTATTGTTTTGAAAGGAACCATTGTTTATCACACACCATATGTTGCAAATTTTTTTCCAAGATGCCGTTTGGGTTTTAATCTTGAGGATTTTTTTCCTTCTAGACAAAACTGTAAACTTTTTATGGTCAACTTTATCATTTTTTTATGATTTGATTTTGTCATAGTCAGAAATGCCTTCCATCTCAAGATTATACAAGTATTCATCTGTATTATCTTTTTCCATTTGTGTGAACTCCGGGAGTTGGTGACAGACAAGGAGGCCTGGCATGCTGTGCTTCATGGGGTCGCAAAGAGTCAGACACAACTGAGTCACTGAACTGAACTGAAGGTATAATTTTAATAGGTACATATTCATACAGCTAAAAAAATAAATCCTCATAGTACAAAAATTACTCCTAATCTCTTCTGTCTCATCAACTTCATGACCCTCCTCCTCTCTCACTGTAAACTTATGATAGAATGAGAACAAAAAAGGCAAGTAACATATTAGCTTTTTTTTTTTTTTTTTTTAAATTTCATTTATTTATTTGTTTCTGGCTGTGCTGGGTCTTCATTGTTGCTCGGGCTTTTCTCTAGTTGGAGAGAAGCAGGGGCTGCTCTCTAGTGTGAGTGGATGTCTCATTGAGGTGGCTTCTCTTACAGTGTTTCAAAGCACAGGCTCTAGGGCCTGCGGGCTGCAGTAGTTGTGACCGTGAGCTCAGAAGTTGTGGCTCCCAGGCTCTGGAGCATAGGCTCAATAGTTGTGCACAGGCTTAGTTGCTCTGAAGCAAGTGGGATCTTCCTGGACCAGGCATCAAACCTGTGTCTCCTGCACTGGCAGGCAGATTCTTTATCACTGAGCCACCAGGGAAGCCCTAACATATTAGCGTATTTTAAAAATTGTTTTGACCTCATGGCTCCATTAAAAGGGCGTCAGAGACCTTTCAGAGTCAGACTACGTTTTCAGAACCACTGTGCCAGCCTGATGTGTGTGTATGCTAAGTTGCTTCAGTTGTGTCTGACTCTTTGCAACACCATGGACTATAGCCCACCAGGCTGCTCTGTCCATGGTATTCTCCAGGCAAGTATACTGAAGTGGGTAACAGATTAATTCACTAAATAATTACGCACCTTTTTTGTGTGACTTATAATTTTTACAACCTTTCTAAATGTTTTATAGTATTATTTATTTTTAACTTAGGCAATTATGGAAGTTTGGAATAAAGAGTAATGGCTCCCACATATATACTACTTCTCCTCATGGTAACAGTGGTAGCAATTTGTTGTATATACTTCTAGATCCTTTTTCTATAAATGAGTATTCATATATATGTGTGTATTGGGGCTTCAGGTTTCAGGGGTGAGGCCCCTTCCCAAACACACATAAATAGGATTGTGTTGTATAGATATTTTTCCTGTAACTTGTCCTTTTTACTTTACAATCTGGAGATCTTTTCATATTGTTACATATAAATGTTCTTCATTAAAAAAAAATAAACACAATATAGTAATAACTCTGTGACAGGGACATTTTATTAGTTGTGGGGAGGAGAGGAGGGAAAACCAAATTCATTCTTGTTTCTATATGGAAAACCAATGTTACCAACCATAATCATTTAGATTATATGAATAACTTAATCTAAATGATTCATCCATTTCCTCGTTTGAAATGCTACCTGCTGCTTATATCAGATTTCCACGTATGCATTGATCTGCTTCAGATACCAATTTATTGTCTGTTCCTGAATACTAATTTAATTTCTATATCTTTATAATACACATTGCTATCTAAGAGGGTAAGTCCACTTGCCTTTTCAACTTGTTTATTTTTTTTTCTTTTATATGACTATAATTTATTGAGCAGATATAGTCATGAAAGTGAAAGTCACTGAGTCATGTCTGACTCTTAGTGACCCTATGGTCTATGTTCACAGTTCAGTCACTCAGTTGTGTCCGACTCTTTGCAACCCCGTGAATCGCAGCACGCCAGGACTCCCTGTTCATCACCATCTCCCGGAGTTCACTCAGACTCACGTCCATCGAGTCCGTGA
>SJYT01083302.1:5839-95663 GCA_006410635.1 Cephalophus harveyi
AATTGATGCTTTTGAACTGTGGTGTTGGAGAAGACTCTTGAGAGTCCCTTGGACTGCAAGGAGATCCAACCAGTCCATTCTGAAGGAGATCAACCCTGGGATTTCTTTGGAAGTAATGATGCTAAAGTTGAAACTCCAGTACTTTGGCCACCTCATGTGAAGAGTTGACTCATTGGAATAGACTCTGATGCTGGGAGGGATTGGGGGCAGGAAGAGAAGGGGACGACAGAGGATGAGATGGCTGGATGGCATCACTGACTCAATGGACGTGAGTCTAAGTTAAATCCAGGATTTGGTGATGGACAGGGAGGCCTGGTGTGCTGCAATTCATGGGTTCACAAAGTGTCAGACACTACTGAGTAACTGATCTGAACTGGACTGAATGACAATAATTTATTTTCACAGTGGTAACCATTTAAGCAAGTACAAGAATGGGTTACTCAATGGGAAGTAGATGATTTTGAGTTTCTTCAAATTCCTAAGCTCTTCTATTGAAACAAGATTCTAACTGTTGTTGTTTTTATAATAGAATCTGACCTAGGAATTATACAGCCTAAACTAAAATAGCTTTCAGTACATTATATTAAAAGTAAAATGGCTTCAGAGTAGCTCAGAATGAATCAGAGGATTCCAAGTTTATCTCCCCATGGACCATCTTACATTCTCAAGAAATGTTTTCAAATAAGTTCTGAGGAATACTATTTTCTTAAAATAACAGAAATGCACATCTATTGAGAATTTATTATGTTCCGGATATTATCCTATTTGTAGTATTAACTTACCTCACCTTCAAAACAATCTTATGAAGCATTTAACCTTGCATACTTTGTCTGTAACTTTTCATACTTAATAGAACTTTACAAATAAGGAATGTAAACCACAGAACAGTCAAATAATTATTCCATTAAGGAACTAGCAAGTGGCAGAGCAAAGCACTGAACCCATGTCATCTGGCTCCAGAACCTAAGTATTTGAACCACTATAAATACAACCTTTTTCATCTCTCTTCTCCGGAAAATCTAGAAAACATTTAGTTTAATAAATGTACTACTTTTTTGTAACTGTCCTATTTCTCAGAAAGTTGTTTAATCTTCTCAGACATGTGTTAATACGTTTATGGTTCCAGCAGGTGCATTGGTTAAAAACAAAGAAAAAGCATGTCTCACTTGTAATGCTTGCTGAGTAGTACAGAAAGACTGAGTTCAAGCTACTGAAGGTTTAATGACTGGCTCACAGGATTTCTCAATATTTACCATGTGGCTTCCTGGGATGCCGGTGGCTCAGATGGTAAAGTGTCTGCCTGCAATGTGGGAGACCTGGGTTCAATCCCTGGGTTGGGATGAGCCCCTGGAGAAAAAAATGGCAACCCACTCCAGGACTCTTGAGCCTAGTAAGCTACAGTCCATGGGGTCGCAAAGTGTCAGACACGAATGAGTAACTTCACTTCACGTCTTCTTGGGATGAGCCATCACACCACTTATGACTTTCCAAGAAGAAGATACTGATAGGATAAGTGTGTCTATCTCTCTCTGTCTCCTCTCCTCCCTCCATCCCTGCTCACCCATCCTCTCTCAAAATTTCTCTTGACTAATGCAGAATACTTTATTTTTCAAGGCCTTTTATTTTGGCCATACCACGTGGCATGTGTGATCTTAGATCCCCAACCAGGGATGGAACCCATTGGCCCCTGCATTGGAAACACAGAGTCTTAACCACTGGACCACCAGGGAAATTGCCAGAATACTTTAGAAAAATCTTTTCTGAAGATTCTGACTTTCTAAATATAACACTAATCAATAATGAAATATTTAGATGCTTAGACCTAAAAATCTACTTTAAGAAACTTAGGAAAAACAACAAAAAGTCAGATCTGATGAAACAAGAGTCCATATAGTTTAATCAGTTGAAGATCAAAAAGCATCATTTTGAAATCAATTATGGCAAAAGGAATTAATGAAAATATTTTACTTAGTAACAAAAAAGGCTATAATTGCCACAGATATTGAATAGAGATGCAGTGGATGAATTCCTCTTGTTTCCTTGACAGTAATCTCCAGGAGATAATCAATTATTTCTTGCTTTTGTAAATTAAGTGGTAAACCTCCAAGGAGATATTCACTTATTGTTGTTTTACCCAGTGTGACTAACAGAATCATTCCTCAGCTAGATTCCAGGGACAAAATAAATTGATAAATATTTCTCATTGTTTAGATTATTTTACTTAAAGAGAAATCCTGTTTTATTTTAAGAGAAATCCTATTTCCCATATTAAGGTACTAAGACTTATTTTTATTGTTTAGCTTAGTGTTATTTTAAAACACAGAATCAAAATCATAACTCAAATTAAACAAGACTCTATGGTATGAGCTCTCTCCCCAGAGTCAAGGATCTCCTGTGTCAGCATGACCAGTTATTTATTTAAATTTTTTTCAGTATTTCCTTCTTCATTGGCCCCTATATTTATTTCAGAGAACATGTGTGTGCATGTGCAGTCCCAGTCGTGTCTGACTCTTTGCAACCCGATGGACTGTAGTCTGCCTGTCCATGGAATTCTCCAGGAAAGAATAATGGGTTTTCCAGATGACACAGTGGTAAAGAATCCACCTACCAGTGCAAGAGATGCAGGTTCTATACCTGGATCAGGAAGATGGAAATGGCTATCCACTCCAGTATTCTTGCCTGAAGTTCCATGGACGGAGGAGCCTGACAGACTACAGGCCATAGTGTTGCAGAGAGTCAGGCATGACTGAGCATGCACATGCGTTCAGAGAACATACACTTTAAAATTTTTAAGTATTGTAATCTCATTAAATAAACACAGGTGTGGTGTTTAAATGTTACGCATTTGGAAAGCTATATCTGATTCGGATGAAAGATCCTTTCTGCAAGAGGATTATATTTACTCCAAAAGCAGCCAGACAATGATATAGTGTTTTTTTTAATGAGCATTATCCAATCTGTTCATGTTACATTCTATTAAATCTGCTTGTAGCAATAAGAACTCCTCAAATTCTTCTGTATTAAAGTGCACTGTAGAGTGATGAAAAATCATTCCCTTATAATACTATTTCCATAGTGCATTTCTAATGATGAGAAATACTAACAGGTGTTTTAAAGGAAAAAAAAAAAAACTTAAATAACAAATGGTATCATTGTCATTTCCCAAATTGTATCCACTTTTGGAAGGAAAACTCAGTAACAGCTTGATGAAATCTTTCACAAAATGTAGTTTGGAAACTTTAGGGCTTTAATTTCTTTTTAGATTTTATGTATGAATTAAATAAAAACATTTATTTTAAAATATATTTTAGAAGTTAAATTTAATAGAAGCTATAAAGCACTGGAATGTGAAGTTAGGTGGGCCTTAGGAAGCATCAGTGCGAACAAAGCTAGTGGAGGTGATGGAATTCCAGTGGAGCTATTTCAAATCCTGAAAGATGAGGCTGTGAAAGTGCTGCACTCAATATGCCAGCAAATTTGGAAAACCCAGCAGTGGCCACAGGACTGGAAAAGGTCAGTTTTCATTCCAATCCCAAAGAAAGGCAATGCCAAAGAATGCTCAAACTACCACACAATTGCACTCATCTCACATGCTAGTAAAGTAATGCTCAAAATTCTCCAAGCCAGGCTTCAGCAATACATGAACCATGAACTTCCAGATGTTCAAGCCAGAAATCCAGAGAAAAGGCAGAGGAACCAGATATCAAATTGCTAACATCGACTGGATCATCGAAAAAGCAAGAGAGTTCCAGAAAAACATCTATTTCTTCTTTATTGACTATGCCAAAGCCTTTGACTGTGAGGATCACAATAAACTGTGGAAAATTTTGAAAGAGATGGGAATACCAGACCCCCTGACCTGCCTCTTGAGAAATCTGTATGCAGGTCAGGAAGCACCAGTTAGAACTGGACATGGAACAAAAGACCCTGATGCTGGGAAAGATTGAGGGCAGGAGGAGAAGGGGATGACAGAGGATGAGGTGGTTGGATGGCATCACCAACTCAATGGAGATGGGTTTGGGTGGACTCCAGGAGTTAGTGATAGACAGGGAAGTCTGGTGTGCTGCAGTTCATGGGGTGACAAAGAGTCAGACACAACTGAGCGACTGAACTGAACTGCTAAAGCACTAACAGTGGATACAAAAGTGCATTTGTTTAATAAAGTATTTATAAAATAACTTATACTGTTCCAGTGACTCTAATACTGCCCTCTATTTGTTATCTATTGCAATTATTAATGAGATTTTAATAAAAGAGATCAACATTAGTGTTTGGAAAAGTATATTAAAGCACATATGACATGAGAATTATTCCCCACAATCAATTTAGACACCTCATTGGATTATTTGAGATATACTAGGTGAGAAGAAAGGGACACTTATTGAGCACCTACTATATGCCCAGCATTATTATACGTACTTAGTGGTGCTTAGACATTGTTGTGTCCAACTCTTTGTGACTCCATGGACTGTATCCCACCAGGCTCCTCTGTCCATGGGACTTCTCAGGCAAGAATGCTGGAGTGGGCTGCCATTTCACACTCCAGGGAATCCTCTAACACAAGTATTAAACCCACATCTCCTAAGTTTTCTGCATTGGCAGGCGGATTCTTTACCACTGTGCCACCTGGGAAGCCCTGCAGGTACTTAACATTATTCCTATTAAGATCAAGAAGCCCAGTCACTTGTTGGGTTCAATCATTGTTCAGTTATTGTTCAGCTACATCCTTCGAACCTCAAAGCAGGTGATGACATGGCCATTATGTGCTCTTCCCCCAAAATGTTTATCATGTCAGAGGGGACATATTGTAATGTGCACGCAACAAAAATAAGAAGTGCCATGAAAATTTCAAAGTGTTAAATAAACTAAGAGGATGAATAAATTATTTAAGATCAGCATGTATTATGGGTGATAGATTTAAGATAAAAAATAAGATTATGGAAAAGGTCAACTTTGAGGAGTGGGACAAATTTGAAATTGAAAGACAAATTCAATTTGGACAATAAAATCTGAAGAATATGTTTCCAGAACAAGGAATTAATAGCGGCTAATGGGCTTCCCTTGTGGCTTACCTAGTAAAGAATCCACCTGCAATGTAGGAGACTGGGGTTTGATCCTTGGGTTGGGAAGATCCCCTGAAGAAAGAAAAGGCTACCCACTCCAGAATGCTGGCATGGAGAATTCAGTGGACTGTATAGTCCATGGAGTCGCAAAGAGTCAGACATGACTGAGAGACTTTCACTAATAATAACAACAAAAAAAAGTAACCACAAAGACAAAATATGCTTAAAATTATCATATTGACAAGTTTTAAAACAGCATACAATTAAAAATAGTATTAGCATATGATCCAGCAATTCCACTACTGAGTATATACATAAAATATATGAAAGCAGGATCTCCAAGAGAGATCTGTACATCATGTCCATGGTAACACTATTCATAACAGCTCAAACAAAGGATTCAACCCAACTGTCCATTAACAGATGAATGGATAAGCTAACTATGGTATATACACACAATGGGGGTATTATTTAGCCTTAAAAAGGAAGGAGATATGCTACAAGATGGATGAAACAAGGACAGAAATACAAAAAAATATAAGAATATTATGAACAATTATATGCCAACAAATCAGACATTCTAGGAGAAACAGATACATTCCTAGAAACATACAACCTATCAATACTGAATGATGATGGAATAGAAAATCTGAGCAGACTGATTACTAACAAGGAGACTGAATTACTAATCAAAAGCCTCACAACAAAGTCCAGGACCAGACAGCTTCATTGGTGAATTCTCACAAACATTCAAAGAATTACAACCAATCTGTTTCCAACTTTGGAGAAGGGAAACCTCTTAGAAGAGTGAGAACTCATTCAAACACATTTGACAAAACTAGCATTACCCTAATATCAAAAGCAGACAAAAACTTACACACACACACGTACAAGTCAATATCCTTGAACACAGATGCACACATCATCAACAAGATATTCAGTTCAGTTCAGTCGCTCAGTTATGTCCAACTCTTTGCGACCCCATGAATTGCAGCACGCCAGGCCTCCCTATCCATCAACAACTCCCAGAGTTCACTCAGACTCACGTCCATCGAGTCTGTGATGCCATCCAGCCATCTCATCCTCGGTCGTCCCCTTCTCCTGCCCCCAATCCCTCCCAGCATGAGAGTCTTTTCCAATGAGTCAACTCTTTGCATGAGGTGGCCAAAGTACTGGAGTTTCAGCTTCAGCATCATTTCCTCCAAAGAAATCCCAGGGTTGACATCCTTCAGAATGGACTGGTTGGATCTCCTTTCAGTCCAAGGGACTCTCAAGAGTCTTCTCCAACACCACAGTTCAAAAGCATCAATTCTTCGGCGCTCAGCTTTCTTCACAGTCCAACTCTCACATCCATACATGACCACTGGAAAAACCATAGCTTTGACTAGACAGACCTTTGTTGGCAAAGTAATGTTTCTGCTTTTCAATATGCTATCTAGGTTGGTCATAACTTTTCTTCCAAGGAGTAAGCGTCTTTTAATTTCATGGCTGCAGTCACCATGTGCAGTGATTTGGGAGCCCCCCAAAAATAAAGTCTGACACTGTTTCCACTGTTTCCCCATCTATTTCCCATGAAGTGATGGGACCAGTTGCCATGATCTTCATTTTCTGAATGTTGAGCTTTAAGCCGACTTTTTCACTCTCTACTTTCACTTTCATCAAGAGGCTTTTGAGTTCCTCTTCACTTTCTGCCATAAGGGTGGTGTCATCTGCATATCTGAGGTTATTGATATTTCTCCTGGCAATCTTGATTCCAGTTTGTGATTCTTCCAGCCCAGCGTTTCTCATGATGTACTCTGCAAAAAAGTTAAATAAGCAGGGTGACAATATACAGCCTTGACGTACTCAAGATATTAGCAAGCTGAACAGTACATTAAAAGGCTCATACACCATGATCAGGGGCTTCCCCCATGGCTCAGCAATAAAGAATCTGCCTGCCAGGGCAGGAGACGTGGGTTTGATCCCTGGGTGGGGAAGATCCTCTGGAGATGGGCATAGCAGCCCACTCCAGTATTCTTGCTGGAGAATCCCATGGACAGGGGAGCCTGGCAGGCTATGGTCCATAGGGTCACAAAGAGTCAAACATGACTATGAAGTTACCACACATATGAAAAGATGGTTTAACATCTGCAAATCATTCAATGAGATACACCACATTACAATAAAAGGAAAAAAAAATGTTTTCTACAATGGGTCATCACAGAAAACTAATTGGTAAATATTTAGAAATTCTGTGATCCAATTGTTAAATCATTAGTAATTGAAAATAGTCTTGTACTACTACCCTTGTACTACTTGGGGAGTACTACAGATCAGGGCTTTTTTGCTTGTTTAATGAGTCAGTTTATCAGCACTTTATGTGCTTATCCATCAACAGGAGAATGAATAAATAGATTTTCATATTTTAATACAAAAAACAACACAGAGCAATTTAAATGAAGAGATATCTCATAAATATTTGTAAAGAATGATGTGTGTGTGCATGCTAAGTTGCTTCAGTTGTGTCTGACTCTTTGTGAGCCTATGGACTGTAACCCATCAGGCTCCTCTGTCCATGGGATTCTCCAGGCAAGCATACTGGAGTGGGTTGCCAGGACCATCTCCAGAGGATCTTCCCACCCAGGGATCAAACCCACGTGTCTTATATCTCCTGCATTTGGCAGTGGGTCCTTTAATACTAGTACCACCTGGGAAACCTAAATAATGTTGATATCAGTTCAGTTCAGTTCAGTCATGTCTGACTCTTTGCGACCCCATGAACCACAGCACGCCAGGCCTCCCTGTCCATCACCAACTCCCAGAGTCCACCCAAATCCATATCCACTGAGTCAGGGATGTCATCCAACCATCTCATCCTCTGTTGTCCCCTTCTCCTCCTGCCCTCAATCTTTCCCAGCATCAGAGTCTTTTCAAATGAGTAAGGTCTTCACATCAGGTGGCCAAAGTATTGGAGTTTCAGCTTCAACATCAGTCCTTCCACTGAACACCAGGACGGATCTCCTTTAGGATGAACTGGTTGGATCTCCTTGCAGTCCAAGGGACTCTCAAGAGTCTTCTCCAACACCACAGTTCAAAAGCATCAATTCTTCGGCAGTCAGCTCTCTTTATAGTTCAATTCTCACATCCATACATGACCACTGGAAAAACCATAGCCTTGACTAGATGGACCTTTGTTGGCAAAGTAATGTCTCTGCTTTTTAATATGCTGTCTACGTTGGTCGTAACTTTCCTTCCAAGGAGTAAGTGTCTTTTAATTTCATGTTCATATATCAACAAAGATTGTTGATATAATACTATTTATATAGCTTACTTTTATCTTATTTTATTGAGATATCAGTGATACATCTAAAACTAATAAAATGTTATGTGTAAATTATAAAAAATTTAATATAAAAACTATTATATAATTCTGTGTAACATATTGATTATAGTAATGTAAAAATGTATTGGCAATAGCAATATATATTATCCAAAAAAACCCTCTGATTAGACTTCCCTGATGTTAAGAGTAAAATCTTTTTCTATAATATATGTATATTTATACATTATTCTGAATAAAATGTGACAGTTATTAAGCATTTTAAAGACGGATGGTAGCGTTACAGATCTTTTAAAAGATTATTTTCTAATAATGTTTTGTTCGAAATATTGCATAGTAAAAGCATGTGTTAGTCGCTCAGTCATGTCCAACTCTTTGTGATCCCATGAATTGTAGCCCTCCAGCATCCTCTCATGGAATTCCCCAGGCAAGAATACTGGACTGGGTAGTCATTTCTTTCTCTAGGCATTCTTCAAGACACAGGGCTTGAACCTAGGTCTCCTGTACTGCAGACAGATTCTTTATCATCTGAGCCTCAAGGGAAGCCCAAGTATAAAAATAGCATAATTTTAAGATAAAGTAATTTCCACTGCTCAAGGAATTAATGATATAATTATATTCATAAAATTTAATTATATTTATAATTATGTTTTCATAATTATAGATTAAATTATAGAATTTTAGAGATGGAAGGAGACTCATGGGTTATTTAGCCTAGTTTGAAATTTTTAGATATTGGAACTAAATCCCAGAAAGTTTCATGGACATACCCAAAGTCCAGTGGTCTACCTAAAAAGGCACATACTTTTTTAATTTGCACATCTGATTGTTTTGAGAAAAGGCACAAAATCTTTTGATGATATTACTGATGGTTTCTCTGCTCAGTGATTCTATCTTGGAAGGTCATAAACAGGTAAGAGAGTTTGGTTTTATTTCCACCCCACCAGTGACTAATATTTAATATAATCATTTCATAACCCAACATCATTTAATTCTGGTTTTTATTTCTTGCTCTTACACTCCCTCAATCAATAAAAAATAATAATGCATGAAATTAAACTTCACCTTCCGCCAATATTGTGAAGGTAAATATAATTAGTCATATGTATGTAGCAATTATTTCAGGAAGGCAAGTTTGATTTTTGTGGAAAATAAACTAGGAGAAAAGGAGAGTTTCTTTTGATTCATAAAGTTTTCATAAACTATTTGTGGTATTTGGTCACATCTGTTCTTTCTATAAATTTTCAATAATGTTTCTTCCTTTATCATGAAATTTGTCAAAAATATACTTGAATAACACTTTGGGGGATCTTTTAAATCTTTTTCCAAAGCAAGAAAATACAAAAATGATATGTAGCAGGGATAGAATTAGAACCTGGAATTTTTAAGCTTTATTTCATTTTAGCACCAAATGTCACCCTAATGCAGTCATTGATATTATGTTTATTTCTCTCATTTTATAATTATAGTCTTATAGTAATGTAGTAAGCACTGTTGAAATAAGGACATTAAGTGATGAACTGGAAAATAAAAGATTCAGACATTCAATATTACTATGACTTTCAATTATACAGTTCCTTGTAAATGAGTCAGTTATAGTCATTTACTAAGAGGTGTTGATACTTTTCTATCTTTGAAAAACTGAACTAAAAGAAGACGTTGGCACTTATTAAGAAGTTGCCGTTCAACTTTTCTCAGCCACATTTCATTGAGATTTTCTTGTGTATATCATACAGCACGGAGATAAACACTTCAAAATGAGGGTGTGAGAATCTGGACCCACATGGACTGGGGATAGGATTTTGTCTGAGATGTTCACAACCTAAGAGGAAAAAATATATCCATGGATTGTTAGGTAAGTCCTAAACTATAATTATTTCTAAGAATTATAAGAAGCTAATTCTTACCTGAAGAAATGTTGATCAAACCTGCTTCCCATGAACTTAAGAAAAAAAAAAAAAAATCTGTTCGTTAGATAGCAAAACAAGCTATATGTGAGGGAAGAAAAGCAAGAGGTAAACTTATGTAAAGCTTATTCACTGCTAAGCACTTAACACACTTTGGTTTAATTCTCGGAACAATCTGGTAAGGTTAGGAAATATTATCCCCATTTTACAGATGAAGAACTTCGGCTCAGAGAGTTTCATTGTAATTGTAAAGTTCAGTATCTTATCTAAAGGTAAGAGTAAATAAGGGACAGAACCCCAAATTAATACTGAGATATATAACTAAATCTTAAGTACTTCTTTCCTCATGTCATGTTTCCTTCTTGCAAAGTAACGTGGCTTTGTTATGTATACTCTATAATTGTGGTCAGGTATTGAAAGCGTTAACTCATGTGGAGTTGAAATTTTTTTAAGAGATAAAATTTCTTTTTGCGTGTGTATAGTTTGCATTTGTGATAGTTCTAAAATTTCCCCTAGATTTAGAACGTGCACCTCTCTGATATGGTAAGCCACGATGGAAAATGGGTAAATAAAGTTTTTATTAGGCTTCTGTCAAGTTCCCTGGAGGGAAAAATATCCTCTGTGATACTATTACTTTACCCCATTGTCGGACAATTCTGTCTTCTCACTGGGCATTTTTTGGACAGATTTCATAGTAGTCATTAGTTCAGCTATCGAGATTCAAAAAACAGGTTTTAATCCAAGTATTTCAGGCAAATGAGTTTCATAATAAATTCTGTAATAAAAAACTCATTTTTGTAACTATTATGCAATAAATTAGCTATTTCCAGAAATTAAACTCAACTTCAAAATTGAAACATCCATTTACTTGAAAGTTAGTATATTTAAATATGCTGCAAAAACAAATTTGATGCAGTCAAACAATACATTTTTTAAAATGTTTGAATCTCAGTGAACTTGAAACTCCTAATAGATTTTTTCTTGACTAAATTTTATTATTTTGACAATTATCTGTATTTCTATTTTATATCTGGTCCTTCCTGCCTTGACTATGGCATAAGGCTCAGTAAATCTTCATGAATATCTACTTATTTTATTCGTATGCTGGAGAAGCCATGGCTACATTAAAAATACACCAGAACAGGAAAAAGAAGATCTCTTTGCAACTTCACTAAACTGGGGAAATACATTGGAAACTAACGAAACTTTTTTAAAGCAAGGGCTTTGTCTCATCCCATAGCATCTAAAATAGTCCTTGGTACAAAGTAAGGGGTTAGTAGCTGTTTCAGATTATGCAGTTCTGAAAAGTCTGTAAATTATACATCATGGAGATCTATATGTTCCTAGTTTAATAGATTCTACTGTATCTAATCTTGTAGAAGTAATGTTTTTCTTTGGAATATTCTCTGGTTGATGGATTTCAACAACTTTCTACCCCAACTCTAATAAAAATAAGTTATACATGAATAACATTATTAAACTATTTTTTTTTAGTTTCCATTTCCTGGGAGCATTCAAAGCAATATGTGAAAACATAAAAAGAAAAGACAGTGTCTAAGTTAATGACATTTTAAGCCATGTAGCATTTTTAAGACACAAATTTTTTAAAATCTAGATGTATATTTATAGACTTTCATATGTTATATATCTATTATATATATATATGTATATGTGCATGTATTTAATAATGCAACCAGTAAACTTATGATTTTTTATTTTTTGCATTTTTGTTTTTGAATGCACTATTTTTCAGAGAACCTTCAGGAGGCGGTTCAGGCTTCATGCCGCCAGGAACTTACTCTAACTCCTCAGCCTGGGCCTAGACTCCACCCCGAGCTCCAATATTGCTTGTGCACCATATGACTCCATGAAGCACTCAAGTATAAGCTCCTTGAGGATACTATATTTTTACTTATTTTAATGAACTTTTATTCTTCAGTTATTAGGTGTACTGTTTTACAACTGTCAGTTTCTTTGGGGCGGTTGATGTTATCTTTCAGATCAATAATGAAAATAATTTAAGCAAAATTACAAAATATATTAGGTTTCAGGCTGTTTTCTATATCTTAACCATTTGCAGGAGATTGTCAACTGAGTCGGTAATATACAATTAGCAGACTTCCTATAGTATTTGCATTTTTATCTGTTTCCAGCATCTCTGTTTTTCTTAAGACTCTCTCTCTTTTCACATGTGTAAATAAGGTAAATAGGTATATAATTATCACATCACCTACAGACATGTTCATTCACTTCTCTGAGTAAATAAGGAAAGCAGTTATATTTGTTGTACATGTATTTCATATATACTTAAACTGCATAAAATTGTACTTTCCTAAGTTAAAATGGTCATATATTAACTAGTTCACGGAGCTCAACTAATATAACACAAATTTCTTTCCACTGTATTCTATGATATTAAAATATTTCTCTGTTTATGGTTAATGAAACTATATTCAGTATATGCAGAACTGTTCAGAATTCTAAGCTGATTAGTGTTCTATTTTCTGGTTTGGTTAACTCAGTTAAGACACTATACTACTGAGCCATTTAATTTCTCAAAAATATGTCTGCAAAAGTAGATTATTAATACAAAGACATGTGAATAAACAGTTACAGATTTTTCCTTGTTCATCTAAGTTTTATTTTTTCTTATAACAACCTCTTCCTCTATCACTTTCCTTAGTATCCCAAAATGTACACACTCACCTCTCTCTATTTAAAGCAAAATCTCAGCTCTCTACCCATTCTTTTTTTAAAATTAATTTATTTATTGGTTGCACTCGGCCTTCATCGCTGCGCAGGCGCTCTCTAGGTGCAGACATCAGGGTCTGTGTTGCGGTGTGCGGGCTTCTCACTGGGGACGTTCTCTTGTTTTCGAGCACAGGCTCTAGGTGAGCAGGTCTCCGTAGTTGCAGCACATAGGCTCCAGGGCCTGCGGGCTTGAGTAGTTGTGGCTCACCGGCTCTAGGGCGCAGGCTCAGTAGTGGCCTGGGGGCTTAGATGCTCCTAGGCACGTGGGGTCTTTCTGGACAGGAATGAATGGAACCCATGTTGACGGCATTGGCAGGTGGATTTTTATCCACTGGGCCACCAGGGGAGTCCTCCACCTTTTTATTGATTAAAGTGATGGTTCAGAAAAAAATTTAATGGTCCATAAAGTTGCACATCTTTTTTTAAGAAATTTTTTTTCAAAACCGTTTAAAAATTGGAAGAAATTATCTTTATCAGGATAAATGAAATTCTTAAGACATTTTCATTGTAGCATTCATCTTTCATCTCTCAAAATATTTTCTACAAATTATATATCTGATTATGTTTATGCAAATATCCCTAAATTTGATGCCATTCAGGCCCTTGTGATTCATATGCCCATAATTCTCTTTTGCTCTAACAGTCACATTTGTAAATACTTAACTTGTAAAATCATTTTGAATTATATACTGGAAGTATTTATTCATTAATGTACTTATCAATTATGTATTACAGTAGATATAGAGACTGTCACAGTGCCAGACACATAATAGATGCTTACACTTTCTGATCAAATGTCTGAATGATTGAAATAGTCCAGTATAAATAAAAATACAAAAGTCACATGATTTTGAAATTAGATCATGAGAATGTAAACTTTCTTGAGCAGGTAAAATTCAGAAAAAAAGATACACAAATGGTTAATAATCCTATGAGAAAAGGTTAAACCTAACTAATGATTAAAGAAATGCAAATTAAAGCAACAAAATGCCATTTTTACTTATCAGATTGACAAAGTTTAAACTGGTTGATAATGTTTACTGCTGCTAAGGATGTGGTGAAATGTTTATACTTATATGCCTTTGTGCAACATAAATGAGTGTAACTTTTAAGAGAAACTTGCCTTTTCTTTAAATATTTAAAATTTCTATTCAGTGACTCAGCAATCACATGTCTAGATATTTAACCTATAAACCTATTCATACAAGTGAGAGGTGATGCATGTCACAGTTTATATATTGTAGCATTTCACAAATTTAAGGGAAAAAGCTAGAAACAATAAAAATTTTACCATTTTTCTATTTTTTAAGACAAACTCACAAATATTCACCTAAATGGAAACTGATTTCTCTTATGCTTATTGAAGTGAGAGGACTTTGGGATGAGAGGGGCATTCATTCTTAAATATCCTGCCTATTTAACTCTGTTAAATGGGCTATAGCTTTTTATTACCAAAGGTAATTTTATTCTTCTTTTTTGGACTTTTTTCAGATCATAAGATTTATTCTTTTTCCAGAAATTATATACAATAGGAAAGCTGTAAGAAGTTTTCCATTCAATTGAAAATATTTTGTGGCAGGTATCAGTCTCTATTTTCAATGTAAACTTCATAGTTATGATTAATAATCCTAGAAGGAGATGTGGAACTCAATACAACCCCCTCTCTCACTCAGGTAAAAGTTTAAGGAAAACACAAATGAATCATACATTTCTGTATAATCTGTGCTTTTGTCAAAAGGTTGCCATGACTCATTTATGACTTTCCATAGTTTTAAAACCAGTGTTTTTAACCATAGAAGATCGACTTCATGGTCTTATTATGACAACAGTTGAGTCAATAATTGACTCTTTAGTTCATGCATGAATGTTTTTGTAGAAATAAACCAAGTACAACTGTCCTTTGCTACAACTCCACAATGCAGAATCTGAAACGAAGGAAGAGAGAGACTAAAAAAACTGAGTGCTCTTATATGTACTATGACCAACTCATTTGATTTTTTAAAAACTTTTTATTTTTGTATTGGAGTGTAGCCAATTAACACTGTTGTGAACAGCAAAGGGACTTGGCCATAAATACACATGCATCCACTCTCCCCCAAATTCCCCTCCCACCCAGGCTGCCACATAACATCGAGTCTCCTGTGCCATACATTAGGTCCTTGTTGGTTATCCGTTTTAAATATGGCAGTGTGTACTTAACCTCATTCGGTTTTCACAGCTCCCTATGGGATCAACTATAGCTCAAGGGTCAAATAACTGCCAACAATACAAAGAACTAGAATTTGAACCCAAATCCATATGATTTAAAATATCACTTACATGACCAAACTATCGTGTAATTCTCACTTCATTATTTGCTTCAGTATCTATTTGTTTTTTAGCCAGTCCCACAGTTTTCAGAATCAGATCTTTGGGACAGTATTTTGTAAAATAAATGCTTTGCTACTCAGTTTTAAGCAGTAAGTTCTGGTATTAGAAAAACAGTATCTATGGATGATTCTAAAGTACCATTTTAACCAATGGTTTTGTCATTGTCCTACTTAAGATAGAAGAAAACAGAGATAAAGTCAGTCCTCTGGATTTTCAGCACCCTTTGGGTATTCTTTTTAAACCATTCTTCTTTATATGGGCTGCTTTAAATGAACTGACTTTTACTTGACCATGAAGAAAGCTAAACTGACTTCAACAGTTCAAAATATATCAGGAGTTTAATTCCCTCAGAAAAAAATTATTTGTCTCATCTTTTCTTTGAGGTCCCTTTTTGGGCTAGATACTTTAGCTCCCAGGACTGAACACACACATAGAAAAAAAAATAACATTTAAAACAAAGGAACGTTACAGAAATTAAGAGATAGTACAACTGTTTCCACTAACGTATGTCTTTATGTCTCTTTAAAAGCAATAATAGGCTCATAAATGTGGCTAATAATGAGGATAAAATCCCATCTCTTAATCTATATCACATTTCTTGTATCAGAGTACTTATTTAAAAATCATGTTATTGTTTTCTTAAAATTATTTAACCCAGAAGCTCTGACTCAAGATAAACATGTCCCTAACATAAATAATGGTATGTTATGACTATATAGGGATAAAGCTTAAACTTTTATGCATGCCAGGAATTACTGCTCTGTCATCTTAAAGTTTTTTAGGTCTCCTGTTTTGTTGTCTGTGTTTCAGACAGACTGTATTTGAGAAAGAGAGGAAGTAGGGTGTGGTTATGTACACAGTTCCTATGGTTAATAAACTGAAGTAGGTTCTTGATATCTTTGTTACTCCAAACATCTAGATTCTAGAGTTCTTGGTTGAAAAGAAAAAAGTAAATAATTTTAGCATAAAAAATTAAAATTAATTGCAGCTGTATGGTTTGAGCACCTTGAGTTCTTAAAAGACATGCTCACATTGAGATGCTTAATTAAACCCAACTTTTGGACCTCAAATACTGAGATCTGTAATTTGAAGGCTTTTATTCATTGCTTTTGATGCCACTTAGGGTCCAAAATGATCCTACTGAGATTTCTCTCACTGATTCACCTTTAATGATGAGTGAATAAGTAAATTATTATCTAATAAATTATTATTAGATCATCCAGACATTTCTATTTACCAATCACTTCTTGTCATATCTTTACTAAAAGCTGTCCACAGATGTAAATTTTCACAAATAAAAAGGCAATGTAGTAAAGGCAGGTGTCACATACCGCAGTCTTAAGCTCTTTCTGAGAGGCATTTTGTTGAATCACTAAATTGGTAAACTTAAAAATTATGTTCTCTCACAGGGCTCCAGGAAGGAGCTAGTAAATCACGTGGCTGCTGCTGCCAAGTCGCTTCAGTCGTGTCCGACTCTGTGCGACCCCATAGACAGCAGCCCATCAGGCTCCCCCGTCCCTGGGATTCTCCAGGCAAGAATACTGGAGTGGGTTGCCATTGGAGCCTCCCCTAAAACAGCCATCATTAAGTAGAATTTCCTAAAGTTAGGAAAATATAAAGTGCTCATATCAAAGATCCTTAAGAAAGCCCATTCAAATTATGAACAATTTAAATCAAATAGGAAGTGCTTGAAATTTAAGTTTGCATTTTTTTTTCCCTCAAATAGAGCAAATGATTTTAATTAAAGAAGAAAGAGAAAAAGCTATGCCTCTCATACTTACCAGTTCCTTCGTTCATTTACGGATGCTTCCTCCTACCTCTTAAATTCAGGTATTTCTCAGGGTAGTTCTGAGTATGCACTCCATTGAAGGCTCCATCTTCTGTGTTCCTTCCTACCCAGCTAGCATCTCTGAATACAAGCCCTCCAGTTCATAATTGTTGCTCTTAGAATCCACATGCTAAATGTTTGCTGGATATGGGTCAATCTGAGCTCATGACCTGCTCTCCAAATTTCTGCCACTAATTTTACTTGTTAAAAATGCTTAACAATAAGTATTACTCATGAAGCAGCTATGTTGTAAGCCCTTTCCATGCATTTGCTTATTTGACTATCACTACAAACGGTAAAGGATACATTGTTATGGTTCTTAATATACAGAAATGGAAACAGAAACTTAAGGAAGGTTAAGGTTAAGCTGCTGCGAACTAACCTAGCTAATGAGAGGCAGTGCTGGGACTTCAACCCATGTGGTTCTTCCTCCAAAGCCTGTGGACCTGACCACTAGGCAGCTGGAAATCACCCTTCTCACCCTGATTTGAAACTTCAGGCATATTTTGATGTCTGCTTTTATCCATCTAATTATCCTGCTAGTCTAGAGGTAAACTAAAGATACAAATTTTGAGCTTCATAAGAATACTGCTATGTACATCATATACATGATGTCTTATACACACACACACACACATATATATGTATATAAACATCCATATCAGATCGTACAGTTTTGAGAATTAGGAGAAAATCAAATGTGTGTGTTGAGTAAATAAGGCTCATTTTAATTCTATTTCAAAATTTATTTCCTACATATTTCCTCTTTTGTACATTCTCTGTGTCTTGCATAGTTCAGTCAGAACTTTCAATCCTTTGACCTTGATATTTCCCAGTCTTCAATATTCTGCTAGTTTCAAACACCCACAGCCCCTAGCTCTAGTTGGTCACAATACAGTGCTCCTTGAGCAAACTTTCAAAATGCAAAGTTCTGAAGTCCTGCCAAAACCCCACTTCTTGTGGAATAAAAATCTTTAGCTTAGCATTTTGACCTCTAAGAATAACATCATTTCATTTCCTTATGTCCCTGCCAAGTATGTTGTGCTCAGCTGTGTCAGACTCTTTGCGACCCCGTGGACCGAAGCCCACCAGTCTCCTCTGTCCATGGGATTTTCCAGGAAGAATACTGGAGCGGTCACCACTCCAGATTCTTTACCACTGCACCACCCACATGTCTCGGGCAAAATAGGGCATAAAACTGTGGCTTTCACACACAGGATCCATTCCTATGCTTTGCCTCACTCCTGTGAATGAGAACATGCCTTCTCAGAAACATCTGAGCTCAGCTTTTCCAAAAGATAGCTGACTTATCCAATAGGAAAGAATGAGTGTACAGGAGCACCTCTCCCAAGTTTATCAGGTTACCCTTAGTGATTTTAGTATGCTTTAAATTTTAAATATATATTAAATAATTTATGTATATTTCAGTTCAGTCACTCAGTCGTGTCTGACTCTTTGTGACCCCATGGACTGCAGCACGCCAGGCCTCCCTGTCCCTCACCAACTCCTGGAGTTTATTCAAACTCATGTCCATTGAGTTGGTGATGCCATCCAGTTCTTAATAGACTAAGCCCTTCGAAATCTTCATCAGTTTCTGTCTCATCTTCACATGTTCCATGAAGTTTTGATGATATTAGTTACAATAAGCATTGCTTGAATGAATAAATGAATGAATGAATGCATGGTTGGAGAGAGGGAGGGATGGAACTGAATGGATGAATTTTCAGTAGAAGAGAGCATGGGGATGGACCTAAATATCTATCACATTCCTGACTCCCAAGAGAAAAAAGCACTTATAAAACAAAGTGTAGCAGCATTTATTATTCACTCAACAGACAGTTAATGGACCCTACTACATGATGGGAACTATGCCAAGGACTTTGTTATCATGCCTGTGCTCATTTGTAAATATATCTTACCTAGCAGAACATTCTTGCATATTTCAGGCACAAAAGAGTAATAAACTGTAGCCTAGGTAAGCTGCCACTTAACGGCTCTATCAAAACCAATATATTTAACTCCCAATGTTAAAAATGCAAGCAAACGTTTAACTTCCAAGATCAATTACACTTGTAGAAAGAGGCTTGCTGGGAACAGCATTCTGTCTTGTCAAGGACTCCTTATCATCAAAGAAGAATAAACACTCTAATTATTTTTTTTTACTTTTTTTTTTTGTTTTCTAATTGGATCATTCATTACGCTCTTGAATTCAAATCAACATCAGATTTATAGTTGGAGGCTATTGAAATATTGATTTGGTTATAGAAATGTCAAGCTTGGCAGGTAAGCCGTCTTTCTGCCAGAGAAAGCTTTTGCTTTAGTAAACTTGTTTTAAAAGGCAGATGGAATGTAATCAGCAAGTAATTTGAATTTGTATCAGGTATGGGGAGAAGTTTTTAAAATTTAAAGAGTCTCCTTAGCATCCCTCTGATGCCAGATTCCTGGAATTAAGGTAACAAACCTGAACCACAGTATACAAATCCTGTTTATTATAAGGTCTGATGTTGATCTTTTTCTGCAGACCCATGCTACACTTAAAGTGAGTTACAGGGGCCACTGAATCTTACAGGGTGTCATTATTAGGACAGACAATGTGTCACTCTAATTAGATATAAATTGTACCTGGTTCTGTAATTTCTGGCCCGATAAACATAAAACATCAAATCAACTTTCCATAGATCTTAGTTTAATAGTCTCTAATTTAAGAAGAGCATCTCTTTCCTGCTTGTCTTTCACTATTGTAGTGAGAGAAATGAATATATTTTTAACAAGAATCCTCCATCCTCTGCACATCTCTCATTATTGTAGTGAGAGAAATGAATATATTTTTAACAAGAATCCTCCATCCTCTGCACTTTTTAAAATAACACATTTTTTCCTTGAGAAGATATTATGCAATTCTAGTATAGATGTGTTTCTATAGAAAAAAAAAAAAAAGTCATTTACTGTCTTTCTGATGAGCTAATCAGGGAAAAAAATGAGAAAGAGGGACTTAAAAAGAAATGAGGAAAAGAAGGAACAGACAATGATATAAAAAGAAAGAAGGCTGAATACCTATATGGAGCTTAATGTTGAAGAGTATTTTGGTGTGTTGAAAATTATTACCTACTCTATCACTTTGGGTAGATGTTATTATACGAAGACCTCTTTCTACCCCCTCAAGATACACATTGAGTACACTTCTAATTGACAATTAATTCTCCCTCACCCCAGGTAAACAAAAATGAACCTCTACCTGTCCATAATACATACGTGAGGAACAGACAGAAGACCCTAGGAAATTAATTGCCTCCCAACCCTTGTAGCTCAGCTGGTAAAGAATCTGCTTGCAATGTGGGAGACCTGGGTTTGATCCCTGGGTTGGAAAGATCCCCTGGAGAAGGGAAAGGCTACCCTTTCCAGTATGCTGGCCTGGAGAATTCCGTGGACTGTATAGTCCATGGAGTCACAAAGAGTCAGACAAAACTGAGTGACTTTCACACTTATTACACTCAGCCCTTCCTTAGTTTTGCTTGTTCCTCACACGGTCAGGAGGGAAAGTGTTCTAAACCTCCTTGAGTTGGTGAGGCTAAGTCCTCTGCTATTGTCAGAATGGAGAATGTAGTGAGTTCCAGAATGGGATATTGCAAATTTTGTCCAGTTTCAGTGGAGAGAGTCATAAACCAATTGCTATTGTAGCTGTTGTTTTCCTCCTCTCCCATAACTAGGGTTTGCAAAGAAATGTTTTAAATTGAGATAGTATGTCAACATTTTTTTTTAAAATGCTGGGAGCTGAGCACCTTAGCAAACTCCTCCAAACAAGCCCTACAAACTCTTACCCTTATACACCCCAATCTGATGATTCAAAAATGAAACCTTTTAATCTCAGCCCACTGATCAACTAAGATATTTTAATGTTTTAGATGTGAGTAAAAATAATTGCTTTCTCAAGGAGAATACCTTCAGTCTCCTCTAGAATTAGGACTGGAAAAATCAGCCCTGGGCTTCTGTTTCTGCCCACAGTTTTCAAAATAAGAATGATGTCTTCGCACTTAATGAAACAACCCTTCATGGCTGGTCAAGAGGACTCAGGAAGTCAACTCTCCAGGCCCCTGGCAGTGCAGTGTAAGTAACTTGCTCAGTCCTTTTAAATGCTAGCAGATATTTTCTCCATGGATATTAGAGCTTTGGGAATTTTAATTTTTAATCTGTTATCCAATCCAAAATAGTATTTTCACAAAACTAAATGGTAATTGAGCTGCCTTTTCCCCTTCTTTTGTGGGATTCTTCCAAAAATCTGGAAGATGTTCCTTAGGAGAAATTATACATTAGTAAACCACCCAATGTAAGCACACAGTTCATTCTGAGAATATGCGTTCAGCAGTAGGGTCTTGGTACATACATGTGATGTTGCTATTGTAGAAATATTCATATAGGGAAAATGGGTTTGTGGTTTCGAGACCCTAATTGAGTTGTCTGAGAAACCAGGAATACCAATGAGGCATTTCCTGTATCCTACGCATCAAATTTGCAGATTAGATGAGCTGTAATTCTAAATGTACAGTCTTAGCTTGTTTAATTCCTTATGCAAAGAAGTGGTGGAAAAGATGGGTATCGTTTGGATCTACTACTGCAGATTATCATAGAAGTTGATTTCTTCTTAAATTATAATATTTGGTTTTGTTTAGATTTTCAGAAACAGGAAAAATTGCTATGAGAATCCTATATACTGTGAGAGCATATAGGTGAAGCTTTTTGTACTTTATACAATGTGATGAAGGTAGAAAAAGCTAACTGATGTCCATAAATGGACTGGGCTGGTTGTCACTCCAATACGGTTTTAGATTTGGTGTCTGCTCTTTAGGTGGATGGGTGCACCGCTCTGTCCTCATCTCTAAGTGGCTGACGCTACAAGGCCGCCTTCCTCCTATACACAGTTTTAGGCTGGCTTCTCTCAGGTCACCATGCTTGCTGCCTCTATCGCTCTCCTGTTGGCTTGCATCTTTGGCATTCTGGCCATATTCCATCTTAAAAGATCCAGATCTTCAGTTTAACAAATTCACATGACCACTCTCTGTGACACCAAGCAACAGGTTTCCTAAAATAGACAATAACTGCCATGTCATGATGTCTCATTATTTTCCGTTTTTTTAATCTTTTGAAGTAGAAGTATTTGATGAGACAAACATGCTTTCTAAAGACTTTAAACGAATGGTGGGTTAGAATGAAACTCTTCAATATGCCCTCACTTCAGAAATACTTGATATAATTTATACATAAAGAGACTAGGTTCTGAGAAACAGCCATCATATTATCTATAAACTATGTAACCTTGGACATCATGACCCTTTTCAGCTCCACATTCCCTGACTATAAAATAGGAGTTTGGAACAAGCGATTTCCATGAGTCTTCTCAGTTCTGTCATTCTCACCACACTTTACCAAAAATCATTATAGTAAGTTCAGTTCAGTTCAGTCGCTCAGTTGTGTCTGACTCTGCGACCCCATGAATTGCAGCACACCAGGCCTCCCTGTCCATCACCATCTCTTGGAGTTCACTCAAACTCATGTCCATCGAGTTGGTGATGCCATCCAGCCATCTCATCCTCTGTCGTCCACTTCTCCTCCTGCCCCCAATCCCTCCCAGCATCAGAGTCTTTTCCAATGAGTCAACTCTTTGCATTAAAGAGACTGTCAAATCAGACTCATGAATGTAGAAGTCATGGATATATAGACTCTTTGTACCCACCCACAATGTAACTGTTCTTTCCATTTTGTCCTTAATTCTAACATTGTACTGTAGAAAGTATATGACAGAAGGACAATTTGGATTTATAATTAATTAATGACCCTACAACAAGCATCTCAAATTGATTTGATTCTCTTTGTTATATATTCTCATTGATCTCAATAAGTATGGATCTTTTGTACTTATTAGGTTAAAAAAGCCCCCTTTATTATCACAGCTTTACTGTACCTCAATCTGAATTTGTGCATCAGGGTAAATTTCTGCTGACCTCAGGTAGAAATTTAGAGAAGAAGAAAAAAAGAAAAAAGTAGATTTATACATGCAATTTTAAAATGTAGTTATGATCTATAGTATCTGCAGATGATATTTTAACTTCTAAAAACCATTTTAAAAAAGTGAAAGCCATTTTGAGTCTCTTAAAATCACTGCTTAAACGATGACAAAGTTTCTTGAAAACACTAAACCCCCAAAACAAAGTCTTTACTTTGCTCTGTTAATCAGTTACACTGGCATAAGACCATTTAAGAATATGTCACTTACTACAAGAATGGTTAAGATGCATCTCAGAGGCTGTCTCCTAGAATCAAGTAAATCCAGTTAAATCAAGCACCATTTACATTCCACTATAGTAGAGCATTTTCTATCATACCCCCATTTTCCTCTCTTCTCTCTTCTTGAGCAAAACAGAGTGCCCTCAGTTCTTATTACTAAACTGTTAAAATGTGTCACATTTACCTAAATTCCTCTATGCCTATTCATTACTATATTTAACATATTTTTATCAAACAAACCTCCCACAAGTAACCATGTACATTCAAGCCTTTAAAATAGTCTGCACAATTCTAAGAGTAAAAAGTTCAGTTTTTAGAAGCATCAGTTTAAACTGTTAGGGTCAGATAAGTTGCTATAGTTACAAAATGACTTAAAGTTTTAAAAACTGCTTGATATTCTAAGAAAATATCAGCTCCATTTTATTTACACCACAGTACCCGGGAAAGGAAGAGCAGAGGCTTCCAAAGGAATTGAAATTATTTTCTGTAAGTGACTAAGGGACTTCAGGCAGTGTGATAATTGCATAGAATAAATGGATACTTCTGATAAAATTAATAAATGAACATTTTTTGAATGAAAACATTTCTATGAAACCAACTGTCTGCTGTCCTAAGGATAATTTTTAAAAATTCAGACATTGAATTATACAGAAAAATATCCTTTGTATCTGTAAGGTAGTCGGTTGTGTATAAATTTGAGCTCAATCTTTGCATGCCCCATGATTTTCCTTAATTAAAACCACAACTGAGTGACTCATTTAGAGAAGTTAAAAGCAGAGCTTGAGGGTCAGCAGGATGACTTAGTGGAAACTGTCAACTGTTGTCCCCTGGTATGTTCAAAGTTTGGAGGAGACCATTTCCTGGTTGAGTTCTGCCCACAGATCTCCCATAGAAATTCAGAAGAACTAATGAATCCTATTAGTGTATCAACAAGAGCCTGTGTCCCCAGAGAGTGATTTAGTTTGAATTTTGACTTCTATATCTTCCTCTTCAAAATACTGACTTCTTGGCCAAACTTACATCACCTCCTTTTTGTTCTGGGAACAAATCTCAAAAACAGATTCATCTTCAGCTGATAGCAGAAAAGAATGGAAAAACTGTTGTGGTAGAGAGGAAGTAGTTCAAATAAGTGCTAAGATAGTCTTTAAGTGTGTGACTAACAATAGTTTCACTTGCATAAAAGAACTAAGCCCAAATCTGTAACCTTAAGTAGGAAGAATAGTCTTGAAGCAATCAGTAATTCAGTTTAAAGATTAATATAAATTGAAGATGAGGAAAAAAATTATTAAACTTTTCAAAGGTATTTGCTAAGCTTAAATTGTCTCTGGTTAAACAAAAATCTTGAATATTTAGTTAAAAAATTCTATATGTAAACTAGGCAGACTGAGCTGGGTGTGGGGCAATATTGTTGATGTCATTGTTGTCGCTAGTCATGTTCAACTCTTTCCGACCCCATGGACGGTAGCCCGCCAGGCTCCTCCATCCTCAGAATTTCACAGGCAAGAATATTGGAGTGGGTTGCCATTCCCTTCTCCAGGGGATCGTCCCCACCCAAGGATCAAACCTGTGTCTCCTGTATTGGCAGGTGGATTCTTTACCACTGAGCCAGCAGGGAAACCAGAGGGGGTAATACACCCTTTCCATAATTATCTAGTTCTGAAACAAGGTCATTTACCTGAGGGAATCTCATTTGATGCCCTGTATGGCACTGTTGCATCTGTTAAATGAGAAGAGCTTAGGGATGGCTGGGATGTCTTCAATTTTAAAAGAATATATCTTATCCTTCCAACACAATTAGCTGAACTTGCAATGTGCTGCTTTTTTGAAAAAAGGTTACTTAAATACTTTGGTGAGTGGTCAAACATATAATGTGAGAAATCTATTTTACAAATGATAGCTCCACTTTTTGTGATTTTAAAAAAAGAAATACACAGGACAGATTCAGATATATGCAAGGTTGTGTTTTAACTGAGAGGCTAATGACTGTTTTAGAGGTTTGTGTCATCAGATAGTAAATTAAAGTATTTGTGGTTAAAAGACAGCGTGTTTAAGATCTCAAGATGACTTTCATTATCTTTCTGTGTTCTTGGTCACTGACAAGCTTCTGAAATTCTTGTGTGTATTTTGAGTCTACTCAGAGTTAAGCTCTGTGTAGATAATGGGAGGCAAAAAAATCCAGCTATTCTGAATTATGCAAAAGGTGAGGAATAAGGCACTTTTGGTGTTCTTTCCTCATTGGATATTATAAAAATAGCTAAAAAAATTTTAAATGAATACTTGTTGACCTAAAGAAAGGAATATAAAAGTTAAATCTCAGGGGGGAAATGAGTTTAAAATAATGATGTTATAATAGAAAAATAACATAAGTGCAAATACATAAAAGAAAACGCTTCAAGTGGAATGTTTGGTTTTTGTTTGTTTAGTTGCTAAATCATGTCCAGCTCTTTGCCACCCCATGGACTGGAGCCCACCAGGCTCTTCTGTCTATGGGATTTCCCAGGCAAGAATACTGGAGTGGGTTGCCATTTCCTCCTCCAGGGAATTGTCCTGACTCAAGGATTAAACCTGCATCACCTGCATTGGCAGGTAGATTCTTTAACACTGAGTCACCAGGCAAGCCCTCAAATGGGATAGGATTTAGTAATTTTGATTGCAATATGACTGGAAAAGGTCAGTTTTCATTCCAATTCTAAAGAAAGGTAATGCTAAAGATTGCTCAAACTACTGCACAATTGCACTCATCTCACACGCTAGTAAAGTAATGCTCAAAATTCTCCAAGCCAGGCTTCAGCAATACGTGAACCATGAACTTCCTGATGTTCAAGCTGGTTTTCGAAAAGGCAGAGGAACCAGAGATCAAATTGCCAACATCTGCTGGATCATGGAAAAAGCAAGAGAGTTCCAGAAAAACTTCTATTTCTGCTTTCTTGACTATGCCAAAGCCTTTGACTGTGTGGATCACAATAAACTGTGGAAAATTCTGAAAGAGATGGGAATACCAGGCCACCTGACCTGCCTTTCAAGAAACCTGTATACAGGTCAGGAAGCAACAGTTGGAGCTGCACATGGAACAACAGCCTGGTTCCAAATAGGCAAAGGAGTACGTCAAGGCTGTATATTGTCACCCTGCTTATTTAACTTATATGCAGAGTACATTATAAGAAATGCTGGGCTGGAAGAAGCACAAGCTGGAATCAAGATTGCTGGGAGAAATATCAATAACCTCAGATATGCAGATGACACCACCCTTATGCAGAAAGTGAAGAGGAACTAAAGAGCCTCTTGATGAAAGTGAAAGAAGAGAGTGAAAAAGTTGGCTTAAAACTCAACATTCAGAAAACTAAGATCATGGCATCTGGTCCCATCACTTCATGGCAAATAGGTGGGGAAGCATTGGAAACAGTGGCTGACTTCATTTTTCTGGGCTCCAACATCACTGTGGATGGTGACTGCAGCCATGAAATTAAAAGACGCTTGCTCCTTGGAAGGAAAGTTATGACCAACCTAGATAGCATATCCAAAAGCAGAGACATTACTTTGCCGACTAAGGTTCGTCTAGTCAAGGCTATGGTTTTTCCTGTGGTCATGTATGGATGTGAGATTTGGACTGTGAAGAAGGCTGACCGCCAAAGAATTGATGCTTTGGAACTGTGGTGTTGGAAAAGACTCTTGAGAGTCCCTTGGACTTCAGGGAGATCCAACCAGTCCATTCTGAAGGAGATCAACTCTGAGATATCTTTGGAAGGAAAGCTGCTGAAGCTGAAACTCCAGTACTTTGGCCACCTCATGCGAAGAGTTAACTCATTGGAAAAGACTCCGATGCTGGGAGGGATTGGGGGCAGGAGGAGAAGGGGACGACCGAGGATGAGATGGCTGGATGGCATCACGGACTCGATGGACGTGAGTCTGAGTGAACTCCAGGAGATGGTGATGAACAGGGAGGCCTGGCGAGCTGCGATTCATGGGGTCGCAAGGAGTCGGACACGACTGAGTGACTGAACTGAACTGAACTGAGACAGCATATTAAAAAGCAGAGATATTACTTTGCCAACAAAGGTCCGTCTAGTCAAGGCTATGGTTTTTCCAGTGGTCATGTATGGATGTGAGAGTTGGGACTATAAAGAGAGCCGAGCATTGAAGAATTGATGCTTTTGAACTGTGGTGTTGGAGAAGACTCTTGAGAGTCCCTTGGACAGCAAGGAGATCCAACCAGTTCATCCTAAAGGAGATCAGNAGATATTACTTTGCCAACAAAGGTCCGTCTAGTCAAGGCTATGGTTTTTCCAGTGGTCATGTATGGATGTGAGAGTTGGGACTATAAAGAGAGCCGAGCATTGAAGAATTGATGCTTTTGAACTGTGGTGTTGGAGAAGACTCTTGAGAGTCCCTTGGACAGCAAGGAGATCCAACCAGTTCATCCTAAAGGAGATCAGTTCTGGGTGTTCATTGGAAAGATTGATGTTGAAGCTAAAACTCCAATACTTTGGCCACCTGATTCGGAGAGCTGACTCATTTGAAAAGACCCTGATGCTGGGAAAGATTGAGGGCAGGAGGAGAAGGGGAGGACAGAGGATGAGATGGCTGGATGGCATCACTGTCACAATGGACATGACTTTGTGTGAACTCCGGGAGTTGGTGATGGACAGGGAGGCCTGGCGTGCTGCAGTTCCTGGGGTCGCGAAGAGTCAGATAGGAATGAGCCACTGAACTGAACAGAACTGAAACTGAACTAAATATGTGCTACAGTGTCTTTTTTCTGATATATTGTGTCAAGTTTATAAAGTTTGTTATATCTGTTCTTGGTCATTAACATGTATTTTTAAGTAGAATGAGGTAAGATTTATCTGCGGCATTTGCTTGACCCTATATAAGTCCCTTAGCCTGACTTGTTTGAGGCTAAAAACCATCATTCTAGGGCCAAACCTCAAGAGGTCCTGCTTTAATGTGAAAAGATTAATAGAGAAACACATAACTCAAAAAATCAACCAAGACGCATTAGAATATTAACAGTAGAAGTCTGAAGGAAGTGTAAGAACAGTGTAAATTAGGAAAGAAAATATTGAAAAGATACGGCATTAAAACTTGCTTCTCGTAAGTTTAGTACAAATCTCTAGTAAATTCTTGGAGTGTTCATATTTTAGAAAAGCAGTACCTGTTCCTATGTAGGCACCACTCTAAACAATTCCAGAAACGATAATGTTCTAGAAATTAAATAGTACATTGAAGCTGATATTCTTACCACAAAGTTTGGAATTATTTCTATGTGAATGCTAATTTATTTGATTATAAAAAAATTCCAATAGGAATAATTATTAAGACCAAGAGTAAAAATGGTAAAGCTGACTCTAATATTAGTTTATTGGGCCAGCCTAAATTGTTGACTGGGAGAAATATCAATAACTTCAGATATGTGGATGATACCATGCTAATAGCCGAAATTGATGAGGATCTAAAGTGCTTTTGTTAAAGGTGAAAGAGGAGAGCGAAATAGCTGGCTTAAAACTCAAAATTCAAAAAATGAAGATCATGGCATGTGGTCCCATCACGTTATGGCAAATAGATGGGGAAAAAAATGGAAACAGTGACAGACTTTATTTTCTTGGGTTCCCAAATCACTATGGACGGTGGTGGCAGCCATGAAATTAAAAGACACTTGTTCCTTGGGAAAAAAAGCTATGAAATCCTAGATAGTGTATTAAAAAGCAGAGACATAACTAGGCTGACAAAGGTCTGCATAATCAAAGCTGTGTTTTTTTCCAGTAGTCATGTACGGATGCGAGAGTTGGACCATAAAGAAGACTAGATGCCGAAGAAATGATGCTTTCAAACTGTAGTGCTAGAGGACACTCGAGAGTCCCTTGGAGTGGAAAGAGATCAAACCAATCAGTCCTAAAGGAAATCAACCGTGAATATTCATTGGAAGGACTGATGCTAAAGTTGAAGCTCCGATACTTTGGCCACCTAATACAAAGAGCCAATTCATTAGAAAAGATCCCAATTCTGGAAAAGATTGAAGGCAGGAGAAGGGGATGACAGAGGATGAGATGGTTGGATGGCATCACCGACTCAATTCACATCAGCTTGGGGCTTCCCTGGTGGCTCAGAGGTTAAAGCGTCTGCCTCTAACACGGGAGACCTGGGTTCGATCCCTGGGTCGGGAAGATCCCCTGGAGAAGGAAATGGCAACCCACTCCAGTATTCTTGCTTGGAGAATCCCATGGACGGAGGAGCCTGGTGGGCTACAGTCCATGGGGTCGCAAAGAGTCGGACACGACTGAGCGACTGAACATAAAAACATAAAAGTTGTTGACTGCTAAATCCTTTTAAAATACTGACTGTGAAAAGTTTTAAATTTAGTGAACCTTCTAAATTTCATTTGCAAATTGCCCAATTCCTGCATTTTTGGAAATGTGACATTATCGCTGAGATTTTAGGCTATTGTATGTATATGAGCATCAAACAATTTCTAGGTAAGTTAAGACTGGAACTCCTAGTAAGATAATTATGTTTGTTCTCATTTGCAGATTCTGAATTATGTAGAATTTTATACAATATCTTGTTGCCAAGAAAATAAAATCCTAATACACATGAGATATATTTCTTTTTTTTTTTAAATTGGAGTATAGTTGATTTACAATGTTGTAAGTTTCAGGTGTGCAGAAAAGTGAATCAGTCACATATTATAGTCATTATTTATATATATATGTGTGTGTGTGTGTGTGTGTGTATATATATCCCTTTTTTTAGATTCTTTTTCCATATAGGCATTACAGAGTATTGATTAAAATCACCTGTACTATACAGAAGTCTTTATTAGTATTTGTTTTATATATAGTAGTGTGCATGCATGGGTCCCAGTCTCCCAATTTACCCCTTCCTTAGCCCCTGAAAACCATGTTTGTTTTCTGCATCTGTAAATCTATTTCTGTTTTGAAGGTAAGTTCATTTGTACTCTTTCTTTTTTTAGACTCCACATACAAGTGATAATATATATTTGTCTTTAACCTCTTGGTCCATCCATGCTGCTGCAAATGGCGTTACTTCATTCTTTTTTATTGTAGAGTAATATTCCATTGTATATATGTACCCTGACTGGTGTGCAGTGATACCTCATTGTAGTTTTGATTTGCGTTTCTCTGATAATTAGTAATATTGAGCACCTTTTCATGTGCTTTTAAGCTATCTATCTGTATGTCTTCTTTGGAGAAATGTTTATGTGGGTCTTCTACCCATTTTTTGATGAGATAAATTTCTCTACTAAATATTTTGACATGCTCTTTATGGATCACTTAATATATGAATTTCCTGGCATTCTACTAATGATTCATAACTGTATAGTTTAGACCATATTGTTTCTTAGGATCTTGTTATAAACTCCAGTTCCAAAATCTTTGGTTTAATAAATTAGCATTTACTTAATATAAAGCTATGCAGTATAAGACTTCTATGGTTTGAAGAGATTATAGAGGCCACATGAAATTGCTATATTTAGAGATGAACAAACCAGCTCCTAAAAATATCTAGTAACTTTTTAAGCTAATATATATGACGATAACTAAAATATAAAATATGTGATAAATATTTAGAAAAAAATACAGACGTACTACTTATTTCCTTTAGTCATGCCTTTCCTCCCTCCCTTCCTTCCTTGCACTCTTATCGTCTTACCTTTCTATCTTCTTTCCTTTTCAAAGGATTATTATAATATTTCTGCATTGCTTCTAAATCCTTGAAGAATAAAATATAGTTTATGTTTCTTGGCAGCAGTTTAAAAACCTAATAGATGATCATATCAGCCTTGTGGACTGGCTTACACTGTTAAATATAATTTTTACCTTACATTGTTTGATTCTAAAATAGATCTGCTCTCTTAAAATAATTGACTTCTCTTTTAATCAAGGGGGTAGGTTACAGATGGATTTCAATTGCCAGAATCTACTTATCTCCTAAAAAAATAAGTATATGAAAATGAAATTATAGTTGTTAAAGAAGATTAAGTAATAGAGACTACTATTAACACTTGAAGGTAAATTTCTTCTAAATACAGATATAGTTATGAAAACCTTGACAAAATTAAATAGCATTTCAAGAAACATGATCAAAAATGCTATTTAACTAAATAATTTATGAAAAATAGAGGAGAAGTTTGAATAGATTTTGGATAAAATGTGCAGAATTTTGGCTGAAAACATTTGAACTCACCTTTCCAGTGGTTATTTAACAATATATTCTGAATTAGAGTTATGTGTGGACTTATCAAATCCTTCTTCCCACAATATATCATCCAACAAATGTTTATTTTTGAATACAATATGACTTATTATCTTTCAAGCTTTTAAATGACTTGCATTTACTATGTTCTTCAGAAATAATTTTTGTTTTAATTGAATAAGCATACCAATATCTTTTATCTAAATCATATTTAAATTTCACCATAATACAAACAGTTCAAAGATCCATCAACTATCAGAGCTTCAATGAATGGTCTTGTGCTTGATTTTTGCTACAATAATTCAAATAATAGAATGTTAAAGTTTCTTGCAGATTTTATTTCCAGGAAATATAATCATAGAATGTTGCTGTGATTTTTTTTTAAGCTATCTGACTAATTTATGGAAGTGTAACTGTTTAAAGATCTTATGTAAATATAAAGTTTTTCATGTGGCATTGGGATTTGTATCTAGCCAAACAGACTTTCTAAATATCACGATATTCACCAGGGGTATTCTTATAATTTTCAAGAGGCAGTTATGAATTTTCTACATTCCCTGATATATTCCCTTGCAAAAAAATGTGGACCAAGACAGATTAATTCAAAGTGGTTAAGTAACCAGAGCCAGGAAGAGAGTAGATGTGTTTCAATATCAGGACAATACTGATTTAAAATAGAGAAAAAGAAAGTTATTGAGTAGCCAGCCTCTGGGTATCGTTTAAAGCAAAATAAAGCTGAGAGCCAAGGCTGGTGTACTTAATCATACTGCTGCGTGACAGGAAGTGGAAACATGGTCGAGATTATAAAGCAAAAGCAACGCTATCTGTGCCTTTCACCTCTCACTTTGAGGGCTGCGTGGTGAAATGCCACAACATTTTTTTTATTTAAACTTCCCTTTCAGGGCAATAGACTAAACTGAGGAAAAAAAGCCTGGCAGATTGGTAAAGGTTCATCTGTATATCATTGCATAAAGCAGGGTTAAACTGAATAAAATTCCTGATCTTGTCTAAACAATACTTTTAAAGCCTTAATCAAAATGAATTACATTAATACTTCCATAAGCTTCTCCAATACACACATACACACACCCTTTCAAAGTGCATCTTTTAAAATGAAGATATGAGATTTTTTTCAGCTTCTAATTAGTGAAGATCTATATTCTTAGTGTTTCTTTACAAAATTCAGATATAACATCAGAGAATAATAGTTTTTGAAATGAGAGTGCAACAAAGAATTCAGAGGCAAGTTGCTTTTCTGCTCGCTTGACTTAAAAAAAAAAGAAAAAAGATATGGCTACTACTTTGGGAAGTAGACTCAGAGAAAAGGATTCTCCAAAAAGAAAGATACCCTGGGACTCAATGTTTTTCTTGTTGATTTACTCTTAATTTTATTCCTCTTCCACTCATTCAAGATCACAGTCAACATACAGTGAACTGTGTAGAAGAATGCAAGCCCCTTTTCTAAGAAGCAGGAAATCTTAGAGCTTGGACTACATTCAAGATAACTACGGATAATCTCATAAAATTTGTTGGTTTCCAAACAGCCCACCATCAGGCTTCCTGCTATTTATCAAGGTGGAGTTTTCCTAAAATCTAGTTGCTGGGATCACTTTCCTTTCCTTTATGTCCTCATCCTAAGATGAGCTTTTGTGTTAGACTATTGCATAAATTCCTAGAGCTCTGAGACTGGTTACTCTGATTAGATTTTCTATTCTTGTAGCAGGATATCTTGCTCAAAGGACTTGAGCATACTTTTAAAAATATATAAATACAATGTTTCAGGTATACAGTAAAGTGAGTCATATATTCAGATCTTTTCCATTATAGGTTATTACAAGATACTGAATATCGTTCCTTGTCCTACACAGTAGGTCCTTATTATTTATCTATTTTATATATAATAGTGTGTATCTGTTAAGGCCAGACTCACAATTTATTCCTCCCCCTTCTTTTCACGTTGGTAACCATAAGTTTGTTTTTTGTCCATGAATTTATTTCTGTTTTGTAAATAAGTTCATTTGTATCATTTTTTAGATTATACATGTAAGCAACAGCACATGATATTTGTCATCCTCTGAGTTACTTAGCATGATAATTTCCGAGTCCATCCATGTGTTTGCAAATGGCATTATTCATTCTTTTTTAATGGCTGCATAATATTCCATTGTGTATACATATCACATCTACTTTATCAATTCATCTGTTGATGGACATTTAGGTTACTGCCAAATCTTGGCTATAGTAGTAGTACTGCTTTGAATATTGGGTGCATGTATCTTTTCAAATTAGAGTTTTCTCTGGATATGCCCAGGAGTGGGATTGCTGGATTATATGGCCACTCTATTTTTTTTTTTAAGGAACCTCCACACTGTTCTCCAAAATTTGACCCTACTTTTGAAGCATCTTAATCTTTTTCTCAATCATGAAAATTGGAGAAGAGAGAAAGATCTCCTGGGTGGTCTTTCTTAGGCATTGAAGAATCACACATTGAGACACCTAGCCTTTAGCTATCTTTACTACTACTACTATCTGATACTACTGAAACATTAGTATTAACCCTAGACTTATTGACACTAATCACAGGTCCCTTTCTCTGCCCTGGGGTTAGAGAAAAATGGTGATGATATCCACCATTTTTACTGATCATTATGCTTGGGTAATTTGATTAGGTTGAATTTGGTATCTCTTTCCTTTAGCACTTCTCTGTACAGGTTCTGTTTAAAGCTAAGAGAAGAATACTTTTCTCTAGAGAAATAGGGTTAGATGAAATGTGCATGGAAATCTGCATTTCCCTTCTGCTCTGACTTTCCACTGACTAAGAATACTCTAACATTTTGATAAGAATTTGGAGGTATTACTTTAAAGAACAATAGCATGTTGCTTTTTGCATTAACATATAAAACATTTAATAAAGACCAAAGAACTAATATGCTAAGTATGGGAAATCTTACAGGATCTCAGATCTGAATGGGTTTGACACTGGTCTACATTTTGGAAATCGTGTCCAGTGCCTCATCGGTTCTAAGAACTCACTTACCACCCTGAAAAAGGATATAGTTGGTTGTCTAGAGATATACCTCTTATTATTTTATGGGGCATGTGCTGAGGCAGTAACCCATTTTTTCTGTGTCTTTTAACTAGGGTGCCAAAAATGCCTGAAATGCTTTTTTGAGTAGTTGTATGCAGAGCAATGTCATAGCAAAAGCTATATACAGCAAGGAATCTACATGTCTTATCATAACACCTTCATGGTTGATCACATGTGGGAATTGCAGTGGCTCCAGCTTGTGTGGGGAGTAATTCACAAATATGGTGCTTGGATAATACAGACTGGGTAGACATATATACAGAGGAGTATTTGATGTCCCGGACCTGACACAGCACTGAGCAAAACAAGAAGAGGGGAGGGGAAGGGTTGCTCTAGACCGGAAAGGGGTTAGGCAAAGTTAAAAGACAAAGATGGAGACAAACACGTCTATTTGTTTTGTTGTGGTCCCTTGCATAGAGTGCATGATAGTTCATGTAAGAGCTTTCATTTATGTAGCACTTAACATTTGCCAGGCACTGTTGTAAAGGCTTTAACAAATGGTAGCTTCAGTAATCCACACAATAGGAAGCAAGTACTAATGTTACCCCCATTTCACAAATAAAGGAATAGAGAGTTTAAGTAAATTCAGTCTAGATTTCTGAAACACAAGCCTGAGTCTCTGGGTTCCTCAGGCTCACAGAGAAAGCCAGAGGCAGAAACAGGAATCAAGTCCAGAAAGTCATGCTCTCAAATCTGTCCTTACCACAGCAAATTACTGCCTTTCACACAGGCACACCCCACAGCCACCTGTGATCCAGGAAAGTTCTCTTTTTATTTTAACCATATTCTACTCTCTTTTCAGTGAAACGCAGGAAAGGTCCATTTTCCTCTTGATTTTTACCTCTTTGAATTACCCTTTTTTACCAATCAGTATGTGTAATTGTGCACATTACTAGTCATTTTGCAAAGCGAAAGGATGTTTTTAAAAACTGTTTTATGATTAAAAACTATGCTCTCTGAGAAAAATTTGTAAAGTGTAAAATTATAATTGAGTGGGAGTGGAAAATATATTTCTTTCCCCTTAAGCAACTGATTATTATTTTGAAATATTCCCCATAAAGCATTTACTATTAATTTATAATCATAGAGACATGATGTTGGGCAAACTCTGGGAGATGGTGAGGGACAGGGAGGCAGTCAGGGACAGGGACAGCTGCAGTCCACTGGGTCACAAAAAGTCAGAGATGACTTGGCAACTGAACAATAGCATAATAGATATGTAATATTTAACTGCTTTTTAAAATTTTATCATTAAATTATTTTTAAATGTTATCTTGATTTCAAAGCCTCCTCCTTTGTCTGGCCTACATAATGAATCCATCACATTAATTCATTCAGTAGCAATTTGGTGTTTTGTTAGTCACTCGTCTCTAAAATGGAGATTTTTCAGAGAACAAGACCTATTTTCTGTCCTCATGGAGTTGAAATTTCAGTGAGCTTGCTGTTTAGTCATTCAGTCGTGTCTGACTCTTTGTGACCCCATGGACTTTAGCCCTCCAGGCTCTTCTGTCCATGGGATTCTCCAGGTAAGAATACTGGTGTGGGTGGCCATTTCCTTCTCCAACAGTGAGCTTGACTGATTATAAATTTTTCTTTAAATATAGTCTAATTATTTAATAGCAAATATCTCAGTTTTGATTAATGATAGTAGGATTTAACTTTTAAGAAATGTATTCTTTCTAAATAAAGGGAGTAGAATACAATTATTCAGTTTATTTATTCTAGAGCTAGATAATAATGTTGAAGAGTAGTCTATTTTTTTTTTCAACTTTTTTCACTGATAAGGGGTGCTTTCCAGTTTTAAATAAACTCTGGCATTGACAACACATTTAAAGATTGTTCCCAAATTTTTACTGATTGCCTGGGGCTTTTACAGTGTAAGTATTTATGTTCAAAACTAGTCAAGATTAAAAGGAAACTCATTTTATATGACATTTGTGCATCATTTAATCCAGTCATATTTTTCACTTTTAATGCTCCATGTTGCTAAAATATTTTGGTTCTACAATGTATCCTTTTATAATGGATCACATAAGTACTGCTAGACTCTAAGCACTGTGCCCTAAACATATTAAATGTTTTTTTATTGAAATGGATTGGGCTGAATTGCATTGTGGGAATTCATGTTGAACAGGAGTCTATTTCTCTATACACAGCACAAATTATGTTCCATGCTCTCAAAGTCAGAAGTACATTGTAAGCTGATGAAAAGAATTTTTGCAAATAATATGTGGTTGAGTGTTCATTACTTCTGAATCATTCCATGGAAACTAATGCTCATTGTCATTCAGGCTTGATCAGCTTCTTAGCGTATTAAGGTATAGTTGGATAGCATTGCATTCTGGTGGTAGCATTTGATAAATTTTCCATTTGCTAATGGTTTCATGGGATTTCTTGTGGCAGGTGAGCAGTTTGAGTGCTTTAGGAAAATCATGAAAGAGTGAAACCATCTAGACAGATGTGTCTCAGCTTTCCTCTCTTTCCTGCCCACTCTGCCCGCCAATGATTTCTGCTCCCAGTCCACTCTGCCCATTTTTCCAGGACCATCTTGTCCTGAAGAACTCTCTCAAGTTGACATTAGAAGCCAAGGAATTAAATAACATTCAGCCAGCTCTTTAGAGCTCTTAAGAGCTTTCATCTCTGGAGCATTAAAAGTCTCTAGTATTATTGGCCCTATTTGACAGACCAGGAAGCTGAAATTTGGACAGAAGAGACTGAACTAAGAGGGAAGAGGGAGAGTTGACCTCATGACTGACTCTAAATGCTCTACTCTTTCTGGTTGAACCTGTGGTCTCTCAGGAAAGAGCCTGGCAGGCTACAATCTATAGGGTTGCACAGGGTTAGACACAACTGAAGTGACTAGGGGAGAGGAGCTCTCAGGAAAAGCCCCCAGCTACCAAGGGCCATTTGCATCTCTATGTGAATTGCAATTACCCCTTGCTTCCTCTTGGATGGCATCACCGACTCAATGAACATGAGTTTGGGTAGGCTCCAAGAGTTGGTGATGGACAGGGAGGCCTGGCGTGCTGCAGTCCATGGGGTCGCAAAGAGTCGGACACGACTGAGCAACTGAACTGAACTGAACTTGCTTTCTTTGTGCCATTTTGTATTTTCCACCCTTAATTTTCATTGTAAATGTAGAGGTTTGGGAAGTGTATATCACTTCTACCAAGTAGAAGTTGAAGCTCAGAGCAAGAGGCTTTTCCCCAAGTCTTTGTCATCTCTACACATTCACTCCCTGACCCCATCCCTGGTGTGCTGGCCACAGCCAGAGACCAACCTCCGTCACTGTGGGCAAGAGAAGGTAGGCACCAAACAGAGTGGGAGGTATAAGGACGTAGTCTCAGGGAAGGTGCTTGCATGCACTCCTGTGAGACGGGATTTTTCAAGTGTTATCCAGGTTGTGATAACTTTCTTGGTCAACTTGATCTTTTAAAACCAAGAAATGGCAAGGACTGATGTCCTTGTCATGTAAGAAAATGTGTTTTCTATTTGAAAGCTGAAAGGCAGAATACTTGTGTTCTGTATAATCTCTGAAAATTCTGATAGACTGAACTAACCAATATAAAGGAAAGACATAGATTTAATTTAATAATAAGAGCATGGCACTGTGCTGCAAAAAGTTTCATGTTCTTTTTATGTATTATGTTCTTCATGCATTTTCAGTAGGTGCCTGAGCATCAGAAGTTATGAGGATTCTGTTGAAAGTGCACAGGTATCATTAAATCACCAACTGAGAGACAGAGTTGTGAGAAATCATGAAGGAAATTTCTAATACAGCTCTGTGGGAGTAAAAGTTTTCCGCCTATGGAGCAACTGATACAATATTATCCTGCCAAATGTATGATTTTGGTAAATGACTGTGACCTTCAGCTATAGTATAGCCTTCATGACACACATTTACTTGTAATAACTTCCTTTCTGGAAAAATGTATTTCTACCATCCTGTCTATTTTTCAACAGTATTATTGCAGTATCAGTTTAATTCTGTTTTCTCGATATACATCAAATGAGTTTGAAGAATGAAATAGATAAATATATATGTAAGTAGATATAATATGCTAAGTAGAAAAATGAAGAGCAAAGCACATATCCATATATGTAAATGAAGGATCAAATTAGCTAACAATGTAGCCACATATAAAGATATTTGTTTGGGAAACAAATTAATGTTTTCATAAACCTACATTAGCAGAAGTGTGTTAGTCGCTCAGTCCGGTCTGGTTTAAACAAAATTAGTATAAAACAAAATGTAATATTTTCAGTTAGATTATTTGATTGCTTGTTCAATGGAAATAAATGGGTCTGTGGGGACCTAGAACATTCCATTTCAACTGGTGGCAACTTTTGTACAGTAGAGCGACAGTTAGGTTGCTGCTTCAAACAAGTATATGGCATTGCTAGGAGCTTCTGCATATCTTTATTTTTAAGTAAAAAGAAATGCTGCTGGAATGCATTCATATTCATTAGAATTAGGCATTCAATAATTCTAATGCTAGAATTATTCATGATATTAAGTAGCCTCTTATTTTTCACACTAAAGTCTCCTATATATTTTTGTAAATTATTTGGCGACAAAATTACAGATTTTGTTTGAGCACAACTATGTGCAAAATGAAGAAGATGCAAAAGTCAGGACCTTATAAATCTTGTATCTGTTATATAAAACCTAGAACTACTTAGGTGCTCCTCTCACACATTAGATATATTCAGTAACTCAGATATAGACAAATACATGTCAAAGAAACAAGACCCACATGGCTGTCTAGTGAGAAAAGACTTCAGATGACAGACATTTTGTCAAGGGAAAGGTGTTGTGGGAACTGAACACGTTGCATTGTAATCTGTGTAGCAGTTGACTTGAGAGCAGTTTCACACTTTCTGATTTGCTGGAGGCCTTTCCCCTCCTCACTTTCCACTGGCCAAGGTTTCCCTTTGTGTTATAGCTATCCTTCCTTTGGGTTCCTTTGAAATGCTTAGGTGGTTGAAAATGACATGCACTGCACTATATTCAGAATATAAAACAAAATCAGTGATTTTTACATCTCTAGAGGAGAAGGAATGTGTATATACTATAATTATCTCTCTTCTTTACCCCATTCTTAGATCGTTATTCCAGTATGAATAGTGCTTCTTAGATGTCTTCTTGAGAGGTGTGTTATATCCAGTCTTTCCCCAAATACCCATTTGATTACTAATTTGAAATATGAATCAATTCTTCATTCAAACAAAAAGGATACAACTGGAATTTAAAGAGATACTTTGAGAGTATATATTTGTGATTGATCAGGTAGGAAACAACTTTCCACAGACATACACACACTTTCTTACATAATCAGGCATTTTTTTTAGGTTTTCACAACACAGTCTATTGTGATAATTGACATTAGAGTTATTACATAATTGTCAGGGATCTTACTGTAGAAAATTGCACTTATAATGTTTTTCTATGCAACTCTAGAATTCAGTTGGAGAAGGAAATTAGAATTCAGTTGGAGAAGGAAATGACAACCCACTCCAGTATTCTTGCCTAGAGAATCCTGTGGACAGAGAAGCCTGGTGGGCTGCTGTCCATAGGGTCGCACATAGTTGGACATGACTGAAGTGACTTAGCATGCATGCATGCATTGGAGAAGGAAATGGCAACCCACTCCAGGATTCTTGCCTGGAGAATCCCAGGGACAAAGAAGCCTGGTGGGCTGCCATCTATGGGGTCACACAGATTTGGACACGACTGAAGCAACTTAGCAGCAGCAGCAGAATTCAGTATTTTTCCTAGGGTATTTAAATGCATGTGTGCGGTGCTTATTTAGTCTTTACATTTATTTACTCACTAATTTCTTAAACAATTTTAGGACCACTAATCTGTACTAAGAATGATACAAAGTTTTGTAAGTACAAAATTGAATTTCTCCCTAGCAGCCCAATGGTTCACTGTCATGGCCCAGGTTCAATCCCTGGTTAGGAAACTAAGATCCTGCAAACTGTGCAGCCAGTATTCTTATTTACTTTCTCTTTAGTATGTGTTGAAGCAAATTATTAGAAATAAAGGAATTAATAAATGAAATATGCATTCCATGTTAAAGGAGCACAGAGTACACCATCTTTATTACAGAGTGACAAGCAGAACATAAATGCATTCCCCAGCTGGCACATAGTGTAGTCTGTTTGGCTTCTATCTAGATCAGTTTCTCTATCTATAAAATGGAGATCAAAATTCCCATCCCGCAGTGTTATGATACACATCAAATAGAAAGTTTTTAGTACATAGAGTAGGCACTCAGTACATAAGAAGGCTGAGCACCGAAGAATTAAGCTTTCGAACTGTGGTGTTGAAGTAGACTCTTGAGAGTCCCTTGGACTGCAAGGAGATCCAACCAATCCATCCTAAAGGAAATCAACCCTGAATATTCATTGGAAGGACTGATGCTGAAGCTGAAGCTCCAATACTTTGGTCACCTGATGCGAAGAGCTGACTCATTTGAAAAGACCCTGACACTGGGAAAGATTGAGGGCAAGAGGAGAAGGGGACAACAGAGGACAAGATGATTGAATGGCATCACCAACTCAATGGACATGAATTGAGCAAACTCCTGGAGACAGTGGAGGACAAAGGAGCCTGGTGTGCTACATACAGTTCATGGGGTAGCAAAAAGTTGGACATGAACAACAACAAAGCACTCAGTAAATGTTCATTGTCCTCTGTCACTTCCTCACTCTTGCCTTGAAATTTATGATGTATGATCCAACTGCAGGTTAATTGACTTGTTTCCAGAACTTGAGCAGGGGATGGAATTATATCTGGAAAAAAAACCCAATGTGATTTCTGCCAAACCACCAGATCCTTAGACACAGCAAAAGTTTTCCAACAAAATGACAGATGGTTTCAGGTTTAGCATAGTATATATTGAGATTACTGTTTATATCAAATAATATATTAGCCACTCATTTTTTCTCACAAATGCTATAAACTCAAAGTGCCATTGAGAAATTGGGTTGCAAACTATGTATAAAGTTCTCCAAAGGGATATAAAGAATTCTTGAATCTAGGAGCCTTGTGGCTCAGATTTGATAAAAAACTCTCCCTGCAGTGTAGGAGACCCAAGTTTAATCCCTGAGTTGGGAAAACCCCTGGAGAAGGGGATGACAACCCACTCCAGTATTCTTGCCTAGAGAATGTCTGAGCATAGGAACCAAGTGACTGAGAGCCTCTACTGATGAGATCTGGGAGCCACCTGAGTAAAAGTCTATGGGTGTTCAGTGTGGGTCTCACTATTCAAGTCAAGCATACTTTGTGGCCCAGCAGTGGAACTGCAGAAATAAGGGAGAGATTTTTAAAAATAATGAAAGAATGCAAGTTGTCTTTCACATATATTATCCTGAGGTGATTCAGTCATGTCTTGCCAGTTTTTCAGACAAGAGCCCCAAATCTATTGCAAAATTTGAATAAGATGTAGGTAGTGAGAAAAAGACTTGTTCATTTAAGGCAGCTGAAGCTTTCCTGGGAAGTCATATAAGGCAGAACACTCTCTGCTATTGTACAGGTGATAATCAACCAAATTAGAACTCAGATTATTTCCTTGAAGACCTCTGATCAGAGGAAATGACTATTACTAAAACAGTAAGCAATTGTTGTTCAGTCACTCAGTCATGTCCAACTCCTTGAGACCTCACAGACTGCTGCAGGCCAGGCTTCCTTGTCCTTCAGTAACTCCCAGAGTTTGCTCAAACTCATGTCCATTGGGTCTGTGATGCCATCCAGCCATCTCATCCTCAGCTGCCCCTTTCTCCTCCTGCACTCAATGTTTCCCAGTATCAGGATCTTTTCTAATGAGTGTGCTCTTCACATCAGATGGCCAAGTATTGGAGCTTGAGCTTCAGTATCAATCCTTCCAATGAACATTCAAGGTTGATTTCCTTTAGGATGGACTGGTTTGATCTCTAAGGGACTCTCAAGAGTCTTCTCCAGCACCACAATTCAAAAGCATCAATAAGCTACAGTAAGCAATGCTGTTCTTCCAATTTTGGTAACTCTGATCAGTGGAAAGTTCTTTGTTATTAATCAAAACCTTGACCCTTCTTGGATTGTTCCCCTTCAGATATTTTTCAGGTAGTTCTCATGTCCCCCCTGAGCTTACTGTTTTCTTGAACTTGCTTAATCTTTCCTACATGAGGAATTGCCTGGAGTCTACTCATGATTGACAAAGTCATAAAGTGTGACATGACATAAAGTGTGACAAAGTCATAAAGTGTGACATGAACATAGTACTAAAGTATGATTTGATGGGCATGTAGTAGAGTCCACCCACTTTAATGCATTATTTAGTCTGAGATAGCTTTTGCATGGCAGCCTATTGTAGACTTGTACTGAGCTCATCATCAACACAAGTCCTTACATGGTGCTTTATTTGCTACATTTGCTGTTAATTGGTATATCTTTTAGAAATCCTGAGTCTAACATTTATTCAACCAATTAAACGTAGTCCATGCTTACAACTCTTCTAGCTTGTTTTATACTCACATTGTGTCAAATAAATCCAATTCTTCCCAAATGTGTGTTTTTATTTTAATATTTTATTTGTAAGCAAACCCACTTTACTTGAGTTTTCAAGGGATATGCTGTTTCTTCCCAGCAATTGTCACTGAAGTGAAAGTGTTAGTTGCTCAGTCGTGTCTGGCTCTTGTGACCTCATGGACTATATAGTCTGCCAGGCTCCTCTGTCCATGGGATTCTTGAGGCAAGAATACTTGAGTAGACTCTCATTCCCTTCTCCAGGGTATCTTCCCTACCCAAGGATAGAACCTATGTCTCCTGCATTGCAGGCAGATTCTTCACTGTCTTAGTCCTCAGGCAAGCAATTGTATTTTCTACCTCTTAATTAAAGGGTTAATGTTTTTCTGAAGGAAAATGGTCAATGTGATCTATAAAAATTTCAGGCCTTACAGACTTGGAAAAATTTGGCATTATAATGCTTCAATGTTTCTGGGTGTTTGGGGCTCAGTAGAAAGCCTCAGTCATATTTTGCCCAAAGCAAGTCTTAAATTTTTAATTATGTGTATTAAGTCCAAGCATATTTAATCCACATATTTCATGATTCATTTACACTTCAATCACTCTGTTGTTGTTTTTGAAGAACCATTTGATGTCTGTAAGTCCTTTGAGCCTTTAAAATATCCTTATAAAACCCAATCCTTCCCCACACACATATACTTTATTTGAAAATAGATCATTATATTTTGCCCAGGGTTAAAAAAAAAATCAAATGTCTATACTTGGGTGTGGCTTTAATCTTTATATTATACTTGACCACATATTATACTCAGCTAAAAATAATTCCTATGGGAATTCTTTGCTTAAAAAATATGTTAAAGTTTGAATGCTTTAAGTGAAAGCATTTCACTTAAAGAGACTCATATGACTAACCAAACAACTAAAAAAAAAATGCTAGCTAAAGGTCTAGAAGAGATTTTTATAAGCCGTGTATTTCCTTTCACATATCAACAGAAGCATTTTAGAGACAATCCCCAGTTGTATCTAAATATTCTTGATATTTAGAGCAAAATATGAAGAATTTCCAATAGACCAGACTGCAACACAGGCTGAGCAGACCTAAGGAACTGTTCGGTGGTCACCTTTCAGGATGAGTTCAAGCGCATTATCCTTTGGGGAGTTATTGTTGTCATAGTTGCCCTCTTTAAAAGGTGTAGAAGCCACCACAACTTTAAGACTGTAAGGCTTTATGTTTCAGCTCCAGTTGGGTGCTCGGATTCAGCATGTCCACATTAAGGAATCTTTGACTCCCATCACCACTGCTGCTCACACTCTAGCCACCATCATCATCACCCTCCTATAACATCCTTTCCTCTTTCCCGGTTTCTAACACTGTAAAAGCTATTATATTAACCATACACCCGGTTGCCCAGTTGTAAACCTGGCAGAATTATAGGTTGAGGGGGAAGAATTCTTACATCTTATTCTGAACATCACCTCCTTTATGAAATCTTAGCATTTCCATCTTCAAAAGACCTGTAATCCACCCAATTTCCTTCACTCACTGCCATAACTTGAGTTCAATGGAGACATTCATGCCTGAATTACTTTCATAGAATTCAACACACTCAATCTAATTGAAGAGCACCAATAAATTCCCAGCCCTTAGAGCATCATCAAACGTACAAACACAGAGTTAGAGAGTGCATTAGATAGCTTCTAGATGGACAACCTTATTTCTAGAACAAAGGTATAAGCAGCTATTATAAATTTTCTCTCCTCTCATTCTCCTCTTTCCTCACATGAGAAAATGCTGTTACTGCATTAACTTTGTCGGAAAGATTGAGGGTTATGAGAATTTTAACCAAATTGTGTTTTAGCACCTTGCTCCGATATGACTTAGACATTAGAAGTATGAATAGTTTCCAACAGATCAAACTACAAGGCTGATCAGGCTTAGCAGGCCAAGCAGATCTAAGGCACCTTTGGTGCCTTACATCTTTAAAAGATGTAGAATCCACCCCAAATGATAGCATTTAAGACTGTAAGGCTTTATGATTCAATTCTTATTTGCTCCCACTCCAAATGAGAAAGATGGGTATCCTAACATTAGTGTGGCACTAAGAAGAGGAGATATGACAAAGGAGCAAAGAGCAAGTGTTTGGGAAAAAGCACTGAGCTATAGAGATAGAAGAGGTACACTTCCTTAAAAAAACCAAATTGAATCCTCTTTAGTACTTCCCTGGTGGCTCAGAGGTTAAAGCGTTTGCCTGCAATGTGGGAGACCTAGGTTTGATCCCTGGGTCGGGAAGATCCCCTGGAGGAGGAAATGGCAACCCACTCTAGGGATTCTTGCCTGGAGAATCCCAGGGATGGAGGAGCCTGGTGGGCTACAGTCCACGGGGTTGCAAAGAGTCAGACACGACTGAGCAGCTTCACTTTCACTTTCACTTTCCTTAGTACTTAGCGTGTCTGGTCAAGTGATCTGAAGTCCTTAGCTCAGTTGCCTAATGTGCTTAACTGGAATTTTAAATTTGCCCTAGTCATTTCACAGGCAATGATTAAACTCATAAGCAATAATAAAATAATTTTTAAAAAGTGTTTGCAAAGTGTAGAGTAAATAGTGACTCAAAATTCCCCCTGAGTCCTCTTCTGGGAACTTGTGCTTCATGCTGATTATAAAATGAATAAATACAGGTATTTTGATGCCTACAAATTCTACATTTGAAAATGAGAAAGATGAGAGCAATATCACAACTCATCTGTTGCAAATAATTTCTTGATGAAACATCAATCTTTCCTTGATATTCTTGAAGGCATTAACTAGAGTTTTGGAAAATATGCATTTAAAGAGTTAAACATGTAGCCTTTTCTTGATAAATAGATACATTACTAAAATTTCCTAGGAAATAATATCTCATTGACCTCTGGCCTATATAAAAATGGAAAGCCATGAATAATTCTAAAGCTAATTAATTAACTCCTGAAAGTTCAGGACTGATTTGTCTTTGTTGTTGTTCAGTTGCTCCGTCATGTCTGACTCCATGGACTGTAGCATGCCAGGCTTCCCTGACCTTCACAATCTCCCAGAATTTGCTCAGACTTATGCTCAGAATTTGCTCAGACCATTGAGTTGATGATGCCATCCAACCATCTCATCCTCTGCCACTCCCTTCTCCTCTTGCCCTCAATCTTTCCCAACATCAAAGTCTTTTCCAATGAGTTGACTCTTTGCATCAAGTGGCCAAAGTACTGGAGCTTCAGCTTCAACTCAGCATTAGTCCTTCCAGTGAACATTCAGGGTTGATTTCCTTTATGACTGAGTGGCTTCATCTCCTTGCAGTCCAAGGGACTCTCAAGAGTCTTCTGCAGCTCGAAAGCATAGATCCTTTGGCACTCAGCCTTCTTTATGGTTCAACTCTTACGTCTGTACATGACTACTGGAAAAACCATAGCTTTGACTATATGGACCTTTGTCCACAAAGTGATGTATCTGATTTTTAATGAGCCATCCAGGTTTGTCATAGCTGTTCTTCCAAGGAGCAAGCATCTTTTAATTTCATGGCTTCAGTCACCATCTGCAGTGATTTTGGAGCCCAAGAAAATAGTTTGTCACTGTTTCCAGTGTTTCCCCATCTATTTGCCATATAGTGATGGGCCATTATCTTCATTTTTGAATACTGAATTTTAAGCCAGCTTTTTCACTGTCCTCTTTCACTTTCATCAAGAGGCTCTTTAGTTCTTCATTTTCTGTCATTAGGGTAGTGTCATCTGCATATCTGAGTTTATTGATATTTCTCCCGGCAATCTTGATTTCAGCTTGTGCTTCATCCAGTCCAGCATTTTGCATGATATACTCTGCATGTAAGTTAAATAAGCAGGTTGACAATATACAGTCTTGACGTACTCCTTTCCCAATTTTGAACCAATCTGTTATTCCATGTCTGGTTCTAACTGTTGTTTCTTGATCTGCACACAGGTGTCTCAGAAGGCATGTAAGGTGGTCTTGTCTTCCCATCTCTGGAAGAATTTTCCACAGTTTGTTGTGATCTACACAGTCAATGCTACCTATTTTTATTTTCAGTTTTCTACCTTTATGCATCATCAAAACAAGGTACCAATTTAGGGGTTGGAATTGAGTAAGGAGATCAACCCTGGGATTTCTTTGGAGGGAATGATGCTAAAGCTGAAACTCCAGTACTCTGGCCACCTCATGAGAAGAGTTGACTCTTTGGAAAAGACTCTGATGCTGGGAGGGATTGGGGGCAGGCGGAGAAGGGGACGACTGAGGATGAGATGGCTGGATGGCACCATGGACTCGATGGACGTGAGTCTGAGTGAACTCCGGAAGATGGTGATGAACAGGGAGGCCTGGCGTGCTGCGATTCATGGGGTCGCAAAGAGTCGGACACGACTGAGCGACTGAACTGAAAAAATTAACTCAAATTTATATTATTTACTTTCTAAGAATTTCTTCTCTGAGCATAAACAGATGAAATTATGTGCTTATCCTTAAAATGTAATGACAGGTTGAAATAATGATCTATGTTATTGACATTTATCAGTCTAAGATCATTTTCTTTTTGCTCCTATTATCAATTCTTGAAAGAGTTTATATAATACACTTTGCAATGTCATCTGAAACTATATATATATATATATTTTACCATTTACAACATCACTGGAAGGAAAAGTGTTCTCCCAATTTTATAGTCTAGTACTGGAATTATGTGGCAAGAGAAAAAAAAAATTTTTTTTTCGCTAGAAAAACTATTTTAATTATATGATGCTATTTGAAGCGATTGACTACAGACATAGATTTGATGCTGATGGAACCACAGAAAATCTATCAGAATCTGTGTTCCTATCTCATGGCTACAAACTGGGAATCACAGCTCTGACATTTAGGAACCATAGCCTCAGAAACCTACTCTGGCCACTGCATTACTTTCCACATTTTACATCCTTCTGCCCTGGAGATCCCCAGGACCAGTCATGGGGAATCTCTGGGGAACCCCTAATGGCATCATCACCCAAGGGGTTCACGAGTAGCCCCTTGACTCACCTGGGAATACCCCAGGAACTCCCCCACCACTGAGAGGGGTTGAACAAGTTCCTTATCCTCATGCTCAAGCCTAGACTCTTGATTCAGTTAGTAGTACTTCCCTAAGGCTATGTTCTTGGGACCAAGGTGCCCAAAGACAAAAGGACTTTGCTTTTAAAGTCAGTTGCAGCAGAAACATCAGCATCAGTCAGTTCAGTTCAGTCGCTCAGTCATGTCCGACTCTTTGTAAGCCCATGAATCACAGCACGCCAGGCCTCCCTGTCCATCACCAACTCCTGGAGTTCACCCAAACCCATGTCCATGGAGCCGGTGATGCCATCCAGCCATCTCATCCTCTGTCATCCCCTTCTCCTCCTGCCCCCAATCCCTCCCAGCATCAGAGTTTTTTCCAATGAGTCAACTCTTCACCAAAGTACTGGAGTTTCTGCTTCAGCATCATTCCCTCCAAAGAAATTCCAGGGCTAATCTCCTTCAGAATGGACTGGTTGGATCTCCTTGCAGTTCAAGGGACTCTCAAGAGTCTTCTCCAACACCACAGTTCAAAAGCATCAATTCTTCGGTGCTCAGCCTTCTTCACAGTCCAACTCTCACATCCATACATGACCACTGGAAAAACCATAGCCTTGACTAGATGGACCTTAGTCGGCAAAGTAATGTCTCTGCTTTTGAATATGCTCTCCAGGTTGGTCATAACTTTTCTTCCAAGGAGTAAGCATCTTTTAATTTCATGGCTGTAGTCACCATCTGCAGTGATTTGGAAGCCCCCCAAAATAAAGTCTGACACTGTTTCCACTGTTTCCCCATCTATTTCCCATGAAGTGATGGGACCGGATGCCATGATCTTCGTTTTATGAATGTTAAGCTTTAAGCCAACTTTTTCGCTCTCCTCTTTCACTTTCATCAAGAGGAGGAAGGCTTTCTTTTCTTGCTGTTCTCTGGAACTCTGCATTCAGATGCTTATATCTTTCCTTTTCTCCTTTGCTTTTCACTTCTCTTCTTGCCTAGTCTCCCACACCTAGATTCGCCCCAAAATTTTTTTGGATAACAACACATATTGAAGAGAGATTCCTAGCCAATCCCTCCAGGAAACAAAGAGTCCGGATAACTAAGGGACCACCTCTCTAAATGATATGCCAATTATTTATTATGAAGTAAGTAAATTAACCTATATAGTACAAATAAGTCAATGAGTCTCTAAGATTACTTGATTTCAGAATAGAAAAAGATGTATTAACTGTAATTCCCCTGGTGTGATTTTCTATTTCATCATAGACCTCAAGAAATTTCAATCTTCCAGGGCCACTCATCTCATTTCTAATTAAAGTAACAATGTAATTTATCATTAAAATCATGATATTTTGAGAATGAAATGAGGCACTAATAATAATTGCAAAGATAATGTGTATAAACCAGAACTTTCCCTCCAAACTGGAATGTCTAGTCACTCTAACTGATGGAGAAAAGCTAAGTGACTAGCTTGGGGAATGAGTAACCGGAGGATAATTAAATATTCCGTTTGGCGTTTGGTAGAATCAGTGTTCCTTAAAATTATCTAACAAAATGTGTCATGAGAGATAGCACTTTTGTTATCTTAAGGAAAAAATAATACATTTTTGACATAGTTGCACTTGTTTCAACCTGCTTTTCCATTTCATTTATTGTCATATCTATATTCTTTACTGCTTCATGGTAAGTACCTCAAATAGCTTTGCAGATTTTTTTTTTAATATGGTAGAGAATTGTTGGAAAGTAGATTCTTGATTTCCACCTCAAAACTTCTGAATCAGAATCTCTGGAAGTGGGGACCAAGATTTTTATTTTTACACAATCATCTCTACAGAAATTTATGACATAGCTAGGAAGAATCTCATGGTATGGAAAATAGAGATTATTTTTGAAGAAAGGCATGTTTTGGTTGGATGAAGGATTTTATTTGTGTTGTTATTTACCTTCACCTCCTTCATACAGGTAAATACAGTTAATTCTTGGCATTTGAATACTGAACAGTTGTTCTCAAGGGAAATATAGGATTTGGTTCCTGTGAGCCTGGGTCATATTTTCTATCATGCAATCAATATATAACCTTGGTTTATATGGGTTTCTGTTTAAAGACACCTCATTTAATATACAGTTGATTCACTAACATTGAACTCACAGCCAACAACATTACAACTCATGCCTGCGTGGAACTGAACTAACACACAAATTTTCTCTGTAAGGCATATCTCCAGCCTTGTTGCCTTTAAGAACACTAGAAGGCACTTCTGCATCACACTTGCAGTCCATTTTGGACAGTGAGATAACCAACAAAGGCATAAAAATGAGAAAAGTGTGGCCCACGTAGACTCCATGAAAACTGCTTGTTTACAGTATGAGAGCTGAGACAAGAAGGCAGGGTGTCCCTTGCTCCACCTCAGCTGGGACTGTGCACAGGGAGCGACTCAAAGCACCCACTGCCCTGCACGTGTCCTTGAGTGAGCATGAGAGCACTGTGAGGATTGATCTGGGGTGTTGCAAACGATTCACAGCGAGTAGGCAAACTTGCAAATCTGGCATCTGTGAGTAATCAGGATCGACGGTAGGATGTTACCTTAAAGCTAGTGTGCATCTTCACTTACAGCTGGGTTACTCGAGTAGATTCCGAGTGGCATTCAAGAGGCAAATCTAAAATGGAGAGCGAGCGACCGCAGGAAATATAGATTAAAAAGATAACTTTTCAAACTGTTTTCCCACAAGCAGTGTGAGGCATACGCGTTCTCTAGATCCTCCTCTGCACTGGCGTCGTCACTGTTTCAGTCATTGTGATAGGTGGGTAATGACACCTCACTGAGATTTTAATTTGACTCTCCCTAATGGCTAATATTTAGCAATTTTAAAACAGTTAATCTTATGACTACCACCACTGAGCATTTATTCCAGGGAAATAAAAACTCTGATCCTCCCTCCCAAAACGCCTGTATGTGGATGTTCATGGTATCTATATTTGTAATAGCCCCAAACTCAGTTAAATGACTGAGCAGTTTAAAAAAAAAAAAAAAAAAAACTCTGGTACAACCTACTGTGGATTACAATGCAACATTAAAAAGGAAAACTATTGGTACACAAGACAACCTGAATGGACCTTGAGAAAGTTAAACTGAGTGAATAAAGTCAGTTTCAAAAGGTTACATACTATGTGATTATTCCATTTACGTACCATTCTCAAAATGAGAAAATTGTAGGGATGGAGAACAGATTAGTGGTTGAAAGGAGGTGGTAGGAACAGGAGAGCAGGTGGGTGTGTCACAAAAGGGCATTTTGGGGGATGCTTGTGGTGATGGAAACATTCTGTGCCTTGACTATATCAAAGTCAATGTGCTGGCTGTGATTGTACCACAGTTTTCTGAGATGTTACCTACCACTGGGTGGAAAATGGATAAAGGGCACATGAGAGCTCTCTGCTTTATTTCTTTCAGTTATGTGAATCTATGGCTACCTCAAAGTAAGAATCTTAGTGAAAAATACTGGGGAAATGCTTTCTCAGACAAATAAAGAGAAAACTTTCTTTTTTCCAAGTGTCAGTTAATTCTTGTTTACCGAGTAATTTAGCAGACTCTTACCTGTTAACGAGACTAAGGAAAGACTAATTTTACTTCATATGGCATAATGTTTTTCAGATGACTTATTAAAAAAATATACACGAAGCTTACAACTTCCTGCAAACAATAAAACTTTGAAAGCAATAATATTGAGGCTCTAGCTCTGTCATTGTATTAAATCAAATATTTAACCACCTAATTTTCATTTCGAAATCACTTTTACATGAAATAAAATATATACAGTACAGTGGACAGTATCCATTGTAACTGGCTCTTTTTGAATGAGGAACCTGAAGCTCAACTCCTATGTGAAAGTTGATAACGTTAATTCTGAAGGTTTGTTTTGCAAAGTATCAATAAATGCACAAAACCAAGATCTATGATCCTGTGCAAGTCAGAATCTCTAGGGCATAAACAAAGTTTTAATATGGCATCCTACTTCATCTTCTATATATATGTGTGTGTGTATGTGTCTAAGTGTGTGCGCTAAGTCATTTCAGCCGTGTCTGACTCTGTGACCCTGTGGACTGCAGCCTGCCAGGCTCCTTTGTCCTGCTATTCCCTCCTCAAGGGGATCTTCCTGACTCAAGGATCGAACCCAAGTCTCTTATGTCTCCTGCATTGGCAGGCAGGTTCTTTACCACTAGAACCACCTGGGAAACCCATACATGTGTATTTGTAGGTATATCTGTATAAACATGGATATACATTTGATTTCTCGATATATAAGAAAGGGGCTGAGAATAATTATTAAGGATATATAGAACAAGACTTTCTTTCTGAAAAGGATGAGAATGGATCTTTTCAAGTTAGGGCTTGTATTAGTTTCCTAAGGCAGCGATAATAAAGCGTTATGGGCTGAGTGGCTTAAATCCTTAAAAAACGGAATATAGTCTCCCAGTTTTGGAAATCTGTTACTTCTATTTTGACTGTGTGGATCACAACAAACTGTGGAAAATTCTTAAAGAGATGGGAATAACAGACCACCTTACCTGCCTCCTGAGAAATCTGCAGGTCAAGAAGTAACAGAACCAGACATGAAACAACAGATTGGTTCCAAATTGGGAAAGGAGTACATCAAGGCTGTATATTGTCACCCTACTTATTTAACTTATATGCAGAGGACATCATGCGAAATGCCAGGCGTAATGAAACACAAGCTGGAATCAAGATTGCTGGGAGAAATATCAATAACCTCAGAGATACAGATGACACCACCATTATGGCAAAAAGTGAAGAGGAACTAAAGAGTCTCTTGATGAAAGTGAAAGAGGAAAGTGAACGAGCTGGCTTAAAACTCAGCATTCAAAAAACTAAGATCATGGCATCCGGTCCCATCACTTTATGGCAAACAAATGGGAAAACAATGGAAGCCGTGACAAACTATTTTCTTGGACTCCTAAATCACTGCAGATGGTGACTACAGCCATGAAATTAAAAGACGCTTACTCCTTGGAAGAAAAGCTCTGATCAACCTAGACAGCATATTAAAAAGCAGAGACATTACTTTGCTGACAAAGGTCCATCTAGTCAAAGCTATGGTTTTTCCAGTGTGTGGATGTGTGGATGTGTGGATGTGAGAGTTGGACTATAAAGAAAGCTGAGTGCTGAAGAGTTGATGTTTTTGAACTGTGGTGTTGGATAAGACTCTTGAGAGTCCCTTGGACTGCAAGGAGATCAAACCAGTCAATCTTAAAGGAAATCAGTCCTGAGTGTTCATTGGAAGGACTGATGCTGAAGCTGAAGCTCCAATATTTTGGGCACCTGGTGCGAAGAACTGACTCATTGGAAAAGACCCTGATGCTGGGAAAGATTGAAGGCAGGAGGAAAAGGGGACGGCAGAGGATGAGCTGGTTGGATGGCATTACTGACTCAATGGACTTGAGTTTGAGCAAGCTCTGGGAGTTGATGATGAACAGGGAGGCCTGGTTTGCTGCAGTCCATAGAGTCACAGAGTCAGACATGACTGAACTGACTGAGGATGAACTCTGCGAGAGAATCTGTTCCATGACTCTCCCATAGTTTCTGTTCATTTGCTGGCAATGGTTGGCATCCCTTTGCCCGTATATCTGATCTCTGCCTCCATCTTCATGTAGTGCTTTCCTTATGAGCATGTCTGTGTGTAAGTTTCCCCCTCTTATGAGCACATCAGTAATACTGGATTAGGGTCCATCCTGTTCCAAAAAGTATGACCTCATCTTAACTAATCACATCTGCAGCAATCCTGTTTCAAAATAAGGTCACATTCTGAGGCACTGGGGGTTAATGACTTCAACATATGAGATTTTGACTCAACAACTCAACAACTCAACTCATAATAGATTCCTTCTCCCATTCTTACCTGATACATGTGATAAAGCTGTCAATAGGTTATCAAATTAGCTATGCGTCCAAGGTGCAATGGTAGGAAATTATCCCAAACAATAAAAAAGTAAGCAGTCATTTGAATAGATATATTTTGGCCTTATTTTATCTAATTCAAGAGAGTTAAAGTATTCTGTATTTGTAAAATGCTTGTGGTCCACCTTATAACTTTCATTGGCAGTGATAGCAGAAAATGAAACATTTTCTAAAAGTTGTATTATGGCCTTTCTAAATATTTTGAAAGTGCCAATGTAAGTTTTGCAACTCTTTTTAAGTGTAGGTAGAAGTGCCTGACAAAAATTAATACATTTTTCAATCAGACGTGTTTTAAACAACCACTCCCATTCAAACCAGGTTATGGAAATAGGAATATCATGAGAATTACTCCCAAACTTTTTTTTTTTTTTTTTAGGGAAGCCAAATACACGAAGAAATAAAAAACAAATATCAAAATGTTTTCTAATGGTCATTGCTTCTTTATCAAGAGCACATTGTTTAAACGTATACATACTCAGGTTGATGGGAAGCTTATCTGCTGCACTCAAGCTGAGTTGTCTTTATATTATATGTGCTTAGTCACTTAATCGTGTCTGACTTTTGTGACCCCATAGACTGTAACCTTCCAGGCTCCTGTGTCCATGGGATTTTCCAGGCAAGAATACTGGAGTGGGTTGCCATTTCCTTCTCCAGGGGATCTTCCCAACCCAGGAATTGAACCCAGGTCTCCTGCATTGCAGGCAGATTGTTTACCCACTGAGCTACAAGGGAAGACAGAATAATAATAAATTGACGGGAAAGATCCAAATAGGTTGTTTAAAGCCATGTGGACCAATGTGTTGACTGACTGCCGGGTTTTTTCCCCACTTTTGAAGAAGATATGCTGACATCCTGTATACATATCCTGAGATGATTATTCAAAGTGCAAATTAATGTTGAACCCACACCTTGAAACCTCCTCTGACTCGGGTTCTTCTGGCCTCTCACTCCTGAACACATCAAAGGTGCTCTGTGACGGGAGCAATGGAACTTTGTGCTTCGAGAAGATGAATGAACACTTCTGCAGAATACTACTCTTGAGCCATGAAGACTAAAACTGGGTGGGTGGCTTCAAATGTAAGTTGGGGGGAAAAACAGATTCTAAGAAGTCACAGGGCTTGGTACCCATTTGGAAAGACAGGAGCTATTTTTAGGTGTAAAGAGGATGTGGTGATTAACATGAAAGGCAAAGCCATGTAAATCCAAATGCAGCTGCTTTCTATATCAAATGTGCACTGTTAGACTTACCTTTCTACCAAGATATGAGTAGGGAGAAGAAATCAGTTTCCATTTTTAATCCTAAAATGGCTTTCAGGTATAATTTGGAGATAGTATACATTATTAGGGCTTCCCTTGTGGCTCAGCTGGTAAACAACCCATCTGCAATGCGGGAGACCTGGGTTCAATCCTAGGTTGGGAAGATGCCCCGGAGATCCCCTGGAGTGGACCAGGCTACCCACTCCAGTATTCTAGCCTGGAGAATTCCATGGACTATATAGTCCCTGGGGTCACAAAGAGTCGGACACAACTGAGCGACTTTCACTTCACTTCACTTCACTTCATACGTTATTAGGTAGACAGAGAAAGTGATCTCAAATCTTTTAATTGGTACAAAATAGTGAATATGTAAAGTATTAAAAGCAACTTTCTAAGAGAATTATGTGTTTTGAATGTTGTGTGTGTATGAATGATAGTTGCTCAGTTGTATCCAACTCTTTGCAACCCTAAGGACTGTAGTCCAACAGGCTCCTTTGTCAGTGGGATTCTCCAGGAAAGAATACTAGAGTGGGTTGCCGTGTGTGTATGCTCAGTTGCTAAGTCATGTCTGACTCTTTGCAGCCTCATAGACTGCAGTTCGATCCCTCAGTCCCTGGGTCAGGAAGAAGCCCTGGAGAAGGAAATGGCAACCGTCTCCAGTACTCTTGCCTGGAGAATCCCTGGACAGAGGAGCTTGGTGGGCTACAGTCCATGGGATCACAAGAGTCGGATACGACTGAGCAACTGACACACACAGATTGTAGTATGCCAGGCTCCTCTGTCCTTGGGATTTCCCAGGCAAGAGTAGTGGAGTGGGTAGCCATTTCCTTCTCCAGGGGATCTTCCCAACCCAAGGAGGAAACCCATGTCTCCTGCACCTCCTGGGTTGGCAGAAAGATTCCTTACCACTTGAGCCACCTGGGAAGCCCTATTTTAAATGTTGAGAGTAGCTAACTTCTAAATGTTAGTCACAGGTCTAATGGAGATAGAATTATTTTGGAATTATAAATTATAAATATATTTATATATTTATAAATATTTATAATTATAAATTATAAATTCCACCTACTAATCCAACCAGTCCATTCTGAAGGAGATCAACCCTGGGATTTCTTTGAAAGGAATGATGCTAAAGCTGAAACCAGTACTTTGGCCACCTCATGAGAAGAGTAGACTCATTGGAAAAGACTCATGCTGGGAGGGATTGGGGGCAGGAGGAGAAGGGAATGACCGAGGATGAGATGGCTGGATGGCATCACAGACTTTATGGAAGTGAGTCTGAGTGGGCTCCGGGAGATGGTGATGGACAGTGAGGCCTGGCGTGCTGCAATTTATGGGGCTGCAAAGAGTCAGACATGACTGAATGACTGAACTGAACTGAAGAGCTAACCATTCTTCACAGATGAAATCCTGAGGCTGTTGACTCAAGTTCATTGTTGTCCTGAAAATACCACCGATCAACTCAAGAAATTCTATGCCAGGACAGTGCCCCGAGCCTGACAGTGGTGAGTCTTTAAACTGCCTCCGCGTACCTTGAAATCCCTCCTCCTCCTCTCCCATCACTGATTCAATTTAAGTTCACAGCCCTACACTGCTAGAGTTTAGGTTCACTTTAAGAAGGTTTCAATTGAATAATTAAAACTTAGAAGATATTCTGTACACATCCAGAAGAGGGAAGATTAAAAATAGATGAAAATTAAAAAGAAGTGCAAAAAGATAGCCTGACAATGAGACAAACCTAGTTAGAAATTACACATATTGTTTCACATCTCTGAGCCTTTTTACCTATTATCTACAATATATGGATAAAGATTCATGCCTCCCAAGTTATCATGGAAATTAAATGACATTATATGTAAAGATTCTGGTGAATGCTACCAACAGCAGTATTATTATGATTCTGTAATGCTGTGTTTATTATTATTGTTGGTTGATGACACCACTCTGGCTGTGATTAAAATCACAGATTAGTTCTTAGCAAATTAGAAGTGAGAAGTAACAGAGAGGCAAAGCAACAGTAAGAGTGTGCCCAACTGTCTTCTGGCACAAAATGGTTAAGCAAATATGAGAACTTCCTTAGTCACAGTTTCCATTGAGGGTAACCTCTTTTATTAAATAATCTCTTCTCTTCTTAAGCTAGATGGTCAGCACATTTAATATATTTTGTTAAGTGTGTATGCACTTAGCATCATTTTGTAAAACTATCTAGCTTATTTATACCAACGAACTGGAGGTAAAAAATCCATCATCTTTTATATCCTAACTTTTTTGTTTAAAACTGTATCAAAAAAGATTTCCCAGTGAATCTTTCTCTGAGGCATAGGAAAAAATTAATAAGAAAATGCAAAAAAATGCTGTTTATTTTATAGAAGAGATACACTCCTTCAAGAATTGTGTCTCTTTTAGTCAAAAAATGACTAACATCTGAGCCTTACCTTCTCCATTTAATCTATAGTGTAAAAAAATCACTATTATTGCTTATAGAAGACTTCTTCTGTCTTCTCCCTGAAGATTTTGTTAGTACTGAACATAGATAAGCCTTCTCTGCTGACCCTAATGTGTGCAGACATTATAGCTAAAATTGTTCAGCTCTGTGGGCAGAACTCTCTCTCTCTCTCTCTCTCTCTCATTTTCTCTTTTGTTCTTCACAATAGAGAGGTGTGTAAATCCATCAATCCTAAGGAACAATGCTACAGTCCTAAAGAATCCCTACCACACTCCTCATATTGACCTGGCATCCAGGACTTTGGGAAACTAAGATTATCATTCACTTTAAGCAAGTTCCTTGTTCACAGTCTTTCTGCTGAGACACAGAGAATTACCTGAATCTCTTTTGTATCACAGCACAAGCGGAGTGTGAAAAGACTGCAGTTCACATATATTAAATATATTTCTCTTTGACAAGTGACACTGAGTGGAGAAGCTCTCGATTCAGTATTCTGATGCCTTAGATTCTAACTTTCTCATGAAAGTCAATGGACATCTTATGTTATAGTAAAACCATGTAACCTGAAAAGTAGAAGAACTGAAAAAGAAGTAAGGAAAAACTTTGAAGAATTGAAAAAAAAGGGGGGAAATCCTATAAAAGAGAAATTATATTGTTACTCACTTAACAGAGAAAGGCAAGAACCAAAGTCTGTCATTTTTCAAGGGCGGCAAGTGGTAAGATACAGAAGAGACAGACAGCCTTTGAGAGTAGAATTCCTGATCATTCCATTTTGGGGCCAGCATTTTCTTAACTACTTTTCTGGGTTTAAAAATCTGCATAGGCTTCTTCTTCTAACATATCTATCAAGCTGAGTGGATAATTTTTAATCTATCAATACACTAATTTAAATAAACAAGTCCACATCTCATAAAACAACAGAAACATAAGGAAAAGATTCCTAAACAGTTTTCTTGTTCCTGATATGAATCTTCAAATACTGCCATTAGTCACTCTGCTCCATCTTGTATCACTTCTGTGATTACTGAATAAAGAATAATTTCTCAGAAGACCTTTCTACACAGCTGTTGGAGGATGAGAGAGTTTATAAGTTACCGTGTCACTGACTGTAAAATCCTGAGCAGGAGCACTTTGATCTGACACATGGCACCTTGCAGTCCAGGGCACTGTCCCTCGATGCCAGATTGCAGAGTAAATGAGACTCCCAACTTGAACATAAACTGGATAGAAATTGAAAACTTGACCCCCATGTACCTCTCAAATATTATGATGTTTGGCATTTTTACACTTTTTTTGGTAAGTGAATTATGATGTCATTTTAGTGAAAAAAATGACACCATCTCTGCCAAATCAGAAATCAGGTTTTCATCTTTTATTTTTCCAGAAGAGTTTTGTAAGGATAACGCCCATTTGACATATGGCAACATCTAGATGCTTTTATTTTTCTTTCTCCCCTCTTCCTATACATTGGTCTGTTGACTAAGAGACACTATCATCTAACTACTCGGTGTCTTTCTTTACCTTCAGAAAAGACAGTCCTGGGTCACAAACTACTTTGACAGTGTTTCCTGGAACATTCTGTATAAAGTGCAAAGTGTTGTCATTTGCATTTTCTGCTGTTGGTGTGAGGTGATATGTACAGGTATTGAGTTTACAGTGGTAATATGAATAAGTTCTTTTTCTAAACTCGAGGGAGACACTCAATCATGAAAGTGGCACAGAGTGACTCCAAGGGGATAAAACAGAGTTATCTGGATACTCTGTCTGGGGCATTCTAATGACTCTGTTGGTGACAGCTTGTCTGCTGTCTGGTGGTATTAATAAAGAGCACTTTTTCTGGGGAAATTGTTGTGCTGGCTTGGCTTTCATGTGACCTGCCAAGGCGTATACCCTGTCACCCTGAGTCACTTTGCATTACACTATGGACAAAGGTCCCCTGGAGAATGGTACCTGGGAGTTTCACTGTCCTGGTACTTTGTTTTCATTCTCAAGAGGAACTTGTAACCATTTAAAATAGGTATTTGCCTCATGCAACCAAAGAAAAACCAGAACCAGCTCATTTATATATTTTAGCTTAATTACCTCTACTTCGTTGAGCATAGAGCAGGTATCTTTAATGGGACAGAACTAAAATATATCTTCAGAATATAACTGATAACATTGGTAGTAAGATCACATCCTTCATGTTCAGTAGACAAACCTGAGAAGAGATGGGTGCAGGACTGGGAATTTGAGACATATTCTCAGGAACAAGGGACTCAAATGGGCTTCTTTTTAATGGAGAAAAACTAAACTGATTCAGAAGTAGTGACCCAATTTAGTCTTATCTGAAGTTCAAAACAGCTTATTTCATGTGTTTTTGACAATTGTACATTTTGTTATCCTATAAGGTTAATGAGAGGAAGTTAAGGTTATAAGAGAATGACAAAAGGGAAATACCACGCTAAAGTCGGTTTTTTTTGTGGTGATTTGACCTAAAGAAAAAGCACTTAGCTTCTGAATTCTCATAAAAAGCTGATTTTTAATAAAACTTGTGATAGTAGTTGTGAGAAAAGCTAATCTTTGAAGACTTTATACATAATTTGTTTATATCACTGAGACTGGTTGATGTAGACAATCTATCCTGCAAATATACATTTAAATTCTTACTCAATAACCTAAGGAAAAAAAAAAAAAACCCGAGTAATTAAACCCTATTTATTATTGCATGGTGCAATCACGCCATTATTTCAAATAGAAAAAAAAGAATGAGAGAAACAGAGGAAGAGACAGAGAAAAGACAAGATAAAAGACAAGAGATATTCTGGTTGTAGAAGCTCATTAATTTAGCTCATGTAGCTCATTTATTTAGTTAAGTGACCAAAATTCTTACTATGACTCATGGATGTGGTTAATTTGAAAACCAACATATTAGTGAGTAATGTCTGTCCAATTAAACCTAAAAGCCCAGTCCACAAGCAGCTGGGATGTGAAGGGAGCAATACCTGAAACTCAAGAGAAGGCAACCTTTTCCCTGTTTCAAGGCAGAAGTGGGAGAAACAACACACAGCCAACACAACACAGTAAAAGTCCTAAAGAATACTCATCGAAACAGTAGGGCCTCTACCTCTGACTAGTTCTGGGTCAAAAGAGCTTTCAGTCTTTTCAAAAAATTATATAGTAAAAACACTCAAAAAATAAAAAAGGGGAAAGGAGTATATAAATTTGTCCAGATCTGCAGAGAGAAACATTAGCCTTATTCCTCTTTCCTGGTATCTGACTTCTCTCCTACACTGTTTGATTAAAGAGAACCGTTGATAAGTGCTGTATGGGAGATCATACCTGATTGAGAGTACCAGGATGACGGAACTGCGTAGAGCAGCGGGAGTAGGCAGTTCTTATTGAACACAATTCCTTGACATCCCTGAGAGATCCCCTTTATCTGAACAAAAGTTAGCTGCAATTTCCTGAAATTGCGTATCCAACTCCTTCTATTCCTTATACAGTTTCTTTATATATATATAAGGGAGAATTGTTGCAACATGTGCTTCTGTGTGATGTCAATAAATAGACCAGCATTTCACCTGCTCAAATGAGGGAGAATAGTGAAGGGACTGATGAAGGCTGATTATCCATTAATAAAATGAATGAAGCTGTAAGTGGATGTGTGACATATTCTGCATTTATGAGCAAGTTCTAATATTCATTGAACAGTGAAAATGGAGAGTGAGATCATACAGTGAAGAAAGTCACCTTGCACACTTTTAAAAAATTAAAAAGTTATAAATCAGCAGCCTATTCAGTCTCTTATTAATTTGGAAATAAAAACACTGAACCATCCAATTCCAAGTTTTAACTCAAAAGTAAACCATTCCTTGGTATCCTAAGAGTATTCTAGGTGAGTGTATTAGCTTCTTACTTTCTAGAGCGTAAAATGCATTTGAGAGTTTATATTCTCATGGACTCCTTCTTAGTTTGGTTCATTTTAGTAGAGGGTTGGACTAGAATTTAAAGTTGTTTCAGGGACAAATCAAAGCAAATTTACCAAAAGCTGCTTTGGTTTGGTTTTCTTTAGAGGAGAATAAGTTGGAACAATTCTTCTTTTTATAAATACGACTCTTCTAGTTGATTTTCAGTTTCTTATAGAAACTTTTATTTTCATCCTACCTGTTGTTCTGAGCCAAAAGCTATAATTTTCAACCAATTTGTTTTTATCATTTGGTGCATTTTACTTTTATAATTCAGCTCTAAAATTTATCTCCTTAAGTCTGGGTTACATTTGTATATGTATATGCATGTATACACATACAGGTATATGTATTTTGAACTATCAGATATACATTTGAACTAAATAATAGTAAATATATATTCATATTCTATACCATATGTGCATGCATACATATACTATCTCTTAGTTCAACATAATATAGAACACATTATTTAGGAGTAAAAATGTTTATCCCTGCTTGATAGCTTGATGCAGGACATGTATTTCAAAAGTAAGGTATGAAGAATATAGTCCAATCATTTTCAATTAGATTCCAACTCCACTAAAATTATAGGCTCTGCCTGAAAGCACTATGTGTTGAATACTGCAGTATGTGAATAGAAACAAATTCTGTCACACACAAGTAGAAAACAGACGCTACAGTAAATTCTTGGCAGCAGACATTGAACATGCAGTTCTTTTCCTGCCTCAAGTGAATCAAGCTTGAAAGCACCCTCACATGTGCTCACAAAAAAGACAGTGTGTCAGAAATGCATTCCCTTATTTTTGTGATATTTGCTAATTAGATTAGTTTAAAATCTGCTATTCCACAAACATTTTAGGAGGTACCTCCTAGAGATAATTATTAAAGAATTACTGAGCATTTACTGTGGGCCAAGCCTAATGCAAGGAACTGGAATAAAATCCTACCAATTATTCTAAAAGTTTCCATGCTATGTTACAGAAACATTTGAACAAAGTTTAAGAGTAATAGCAGACCTTCTTCTCTCTATGCTTAGCTCACTGTAAAAAAAAAAAAAAAAAAAAACCACACATATGAGAAGGCAGAAAATAAATTTACACAAATGTCTTATGTATAAGATAAGATCATTTGGGAGAGGTATAAAGATACTGGAGAAACTGAGGACCTGACAAAGTGTGTGAAAGTGTGGACAAACTTTCTGTGTAAATATTGTCACTAATTTCAGGCATCAGACATGTTTTCAGCTTAGAAGATGCTACCAAGGGACTTTCCTGGTGCTCCAGTGGTTAAGAATCGACCTTGCAATGCAAGGGTTGGGGATTTGATCCCTGGCTGGGTAACTAAGACTTCACATGCTGTGGAGCAACTAAATATTTTAAGGCAGGAAAGTCTGAACTTTAGTTCAGTATGAGCCTATGAAATTCATAAGGGGTCAAGATGATCATGGTAAGAATGGACAGACAAGGGATGCATGTAAGTGACTATGTAAAAAGGAACAGGCAGCAAAGGAGATCTCCTGAGGAAGAAAAAAAGTAGAGAACAATTACAATGCCTGCTCCCCAAGAAGCAGCCAAGGAGGTCCCTTGTTGGAGCTTCTTCAGCTATTTTTGTTGCCAATTTCTAGCATCAAAACAGAACACCAACTGTGGTGGTGATTTTTAACTGTGCAACTTCTGCTTCCATGGAAATGGTCATTTTTTTCAACCTGTCTATTCAAACGATCAGCTGTGTCCGTGTCCTAATTCAGAAGAGGAAAGAATAGGTCACATCCACAGGTGTGAATATGCAGATGATTTTGGCCTGAGACAAGGCTTGGAGTTCCTCTCTAGCTACCCTATAGGCCAGTGAGAAGGCTCCATTCTGACTTGGAAGACAATCCATTAACTCTTCAGCTGACTCCACTTAAAGGTTCATGTACACAGTTATGTCCTTCTATGCATCTAGGAGCATAGATAGCTTTTACAGGTGTTTCTGAAGTCCCTGAGACAGGTTACACACTTATTTTAGTAATGCTTATCCAAGACATTAAAAGACATTCAGATAGTTGCAAATGGAACCTCAGCCATCCTGTGCGTTCGTTCCAAACCATAACACCACATGGAAGTGGACTATGGAATAGTACATTTAGTTGAGAGTTTTCTTGTTTGTCAGGTAATTTTTTGTCTCTTGATACAGGAATAGGTAAACAATCTAAATTGAACAAAAGTATAAGAAATTAAAAGGAAATGAAACAAGACAGCTCTGCATTAAATAAAGCACGATAATGATATGCATTGCTGGACCACAGTTAGGAAGATCAGGCAAGGGACCTGAGCTGAACGGAACTTAAGCACTTCATTAATTTTACAGTGAAAAACAACTCTCTTATGCAAAAAGTGTTTATACTAAAGATCCTCAGGAAAATAAAAGAAAAATAAGCAAAGATTGCAGTGTGAGAGTTAAAAACATCTACTGGAGCCAGTGGTCCAGTGGTTAAGAATCGACCTTGCAATGCAAGGGATGGGGATTTGATCCCTGGCTGGGTAACTAAGACTTCACATGCTGTGGAGCAACTAAATATTTTAAGGCAGGAAAGTCTGAACTTTAGTTCAGTATGGGCCTATGAAATTCTTTCTTTCACTTGGAGATATGTATACACATAAAAAAATAGAATGGAGCTATAGATCTGATCATCTAAGATGTGAGTATATAGTATATACTCTACAATACAATGTTGGAAATACGTGCAGACTTTGAGAGCTGAGAGACAGTCCTTCACTTTCATTTAATACTATTCTCCATATTAGAACAATGTTTCTAATCATGGAGAAGGCTTAGAAGAAAGAAACATGTAACAATAAACTGAAAAGTGAAGCTGAGGCTGCTGATTGAATTTCCTCCCTGGACAGTCTCATAAGGTACTTTATAGGGTGGATATGTCAGATCTTTGAAATGTTTAGTTTATGACAATTAATAAGTAGAGTAAGAATTATTTTTTATGGCTCAAAATTCTCCAAGCTAGGCTTCAGCAATATGTGAATCATGAACTTCCAGATGTTCAACCTGGTTTTAGAAAAGGCAGAAAAACCAGAGATCAAATTGCCAACATCTGCTGGATCACCAAAAAAGTAAGAGCATTCCAGAAAAACATCTGTTTCTGCTTCATTGACTATGCCAAAGCCTTTGACTGTGTGGATCACAATAAACTCTGGAAAATTCTTCAAGAGATGGGAGTACCAGACCACCTAACCTGCCTCTTGAGAAACCTATATGCAGGTCAGGAAGCAACAGTTAGAACTGGACATGGAACAACAAACTGTTCCCAAACAGGAAAAGGAGTACGTCAAGGCTTTATATTGTCACCCTGCTTATTTAACTTCTATGCAGAGTATATCATGAGAAATGCTGGGCTGGAAGAACACAAGCTGGAGTCAAGATTCCTAGGAGAAATATCAATAACCTCAGATATGCAGATAACACCACCTTTATGGCAGAAAGTGAAGAGGAACTAAAAAGCTTCTTGATAAAAGTGAAAGAGGAGAGTGAAAAAGTTGGCTTAAAACTCAACATTCAGAAAACGAAGATCATGGCATCTAGTCCCATCACTTCATGGTAAATAGATGGGGAAAACAGTGGAAACAGTGTCAGACTTTATTTTTCTGGGCTCCCAAATCACTGCAGATGGTGATTGCAACCATGAAATTAAAAGACACTTGCCCCTTGGAAGGAAAGTTATGACCAACCTAGATAGCATATTAAAAAGCAGAGATATTACTTTGCCAACAAAGGTCCATCTAGTCAAGGCTATGGTTTTTCCAGTGGTCATGTATGGATGTGAGAGTTGGGCTGTGAAGAAAGCTGAGCACTGAAGAATTGGTGCTTTTGAACTGTGGTTCTGGAGAAGACTCTTGAGAGTCCCTTGGTCTGCAAGGAGGTTCAATCAGTCCATCCTAAAGGAGATCAGTCCTGGGTGTTCATTGGAAAGACTGATGCTGAAGCTGAAACTCCAATCCTTTGGCCATCTCATGCAAAGAATTGACTCATTGGAAAAGACCCGCTGGGAGGGATTGGGGGCCTGAGGAGAAGGGGATGACAGAGGATGAGATGCCTGGATGGCATAACTGACTCGATGAACATGAGTTTGGGTGAACTCTGGGAGCTGGTGATGGACAGAGAGGCTGTGATTCATGGGGTCGCAAAAGGTTGGACATAACTGAGCAACTGAACTGAACTGAACTGATCCTTGGTAGCGTGAACATTTTTCCATATGATTATGTGGATTCTCTTATCTGTCTACTGTTGTTTTTCAGTGGCTAAGTCATGGATGACTTTTTGAGACCCCCATGGACTGCAATATGCCAGGCTCCCTTGTCCTTCACCATCTCCTGGAGTTTGCTCAAACTCATGTCCATTGAGTCAGTGATGCCATCCAACCATCTCAACCTCTGTCATCCCCTTTTCCTCCTGCCTTCAATCTTTCCCAACATCTTGGTCTTTTCCAATGAGTCGGCTCTTCACATCTGGTGGCCAAAGTATTGGAGCTTCAGCTTCAGCATCAGTCCTTCCAATGAATATTCAAGGTTGATTCTTTGTAGGTTTGACTGGTTTGATCTCCTTGCAGTCCAAGAGACTCTCGAGAGTCTTCTCCAGCACCAAAGTTCAAAAGCATCTATTCTTGTCTGTCTACTCTGGAGCAATTGTATTTAAGAGTAAAAGTAATATTTCCAATAACTGTGGAATTATTTATATTTCATTTGTTAATGCTGAAATAGCCAAAAAGTATGAGTGAGTATGAGTCCCAGTAGCATTGCTGTTCAACTATTACATAAAGTATGCTGCATCAAATTAATAAGAAAAGATTCCAATTACTGACATGTTTTCAGATGGTACGGTCTGTTCATAGATCACTATGCCATTTTACCTATGCATGTACAAAATTGGCTTTCTCTATCTTTTGTTCCTAGCCCCATTTCTTTCCTCCTTGGAAGTTGTTCCCCTCTTAATCAAGCAAAGTGAGAATACTTACCTAAGTAGAGCATTACTCTTTACCATTCCTCTGGTATCCTCTGAATAATAGGAAGTGCTCCCTAATCCAAAGACAGTGTCACTCCATCCTGTGCAAGTCCTGCTCTTGCTCCCCCTCAACTAAATGGTTGTGCTTATTTTGTGTTAGAGACCCTTCCTCCCATAAAGTTTCTGGAAGTTGAGCATCACTACCAGAAGTGAAAACCAGTGAAACCATTTCATGCTTTTGAGAGTCCACCTTTCTGTGGATTCAACTAACTCTTACTGTATACCTAGTATGCACTTATCACTGTGCTAAAAGCCACAGAAGATAACACAAAACAAACTCAAATGAGGTGTAGTCCTTCTTTTCTAGGAGTTTACAGCCTGCTGAAGGTGAAACACACAGGCAAGATAGTGGAATCAAGTCAAAGAGTTAAAGAAATAGACCTCCAGTGTCAGAGGATCCTAAGTTTGAACCCTGCTTACCAGCTGTGTTACCACCGGCAAACTACTTTGCCTTTCCGCACATCAGTGTCTTCATCTGTAAAATGCAAATGATGTCAATAACCTACCTCCTGTGTTTGTTGTGAGAATTTGAGGAGCTTATGTAGTTAGTGCATTTCATGATGTGTGATTCAAAACTGATGTCTTGTTATGAAAAGATGGGCTCAGCATGGGTAAAGCACAGATTAAGGCAAAGGCAAACAAGGAGTGTCTGCTTAGAGACATTTAGAGATCACCTCTGGTGGTTGCTCAGGAAGGTCTGGTCATACAGTGACATTTAACCTGGGAAGAAGGGTTAGAGACACACTGAAACATTTTCATCCCCTTTTTGTTGAGAAAGAAAACATTGGCCCCTTGAATTAAACTCTCTCTCAGGTGATGAAGTTAAATGACCAGGATGACTCAGTGCAAGATTATTGGTACCCTGTGAAGCATCAGAGAACAGGCTTGATGCTAATATCTTTTATCATTGGCTCCTACGTGCAGGTGCCTCCGCTACCATTCAGTCATAGACGATAGCTGGGAAGATAAATGAACTCGGGAGAAGCAGAGAACAATACAGCAGGTTTTTAATCTGTCACAGTTCTTCCCCCACTTCAAAGTTGACTTGACAACTGCATTTATTTCGCGTCACAATTGCCACAGGTTAATAATATTGTTTTATCAGGAAACATTTATCTTAAGGAAGAAAGTTATCCTAATGCAGCAGATAACTTATCCAAGGACAAAGAGAAACGGGGCTGTGTCTTGAGGGTAATGCTAATGCCTGGCATGCTATAAAAATAAATGAAATCTGATTAACACTATTGGGGAGAAGAATAAGTCATCGCTTCTATGAAATATTATTTTCCTGATTGGAACCATTTCCATTTTTTGTCAGCTTAAAACATTGTATTAAAGATGAGATGACTTTAGAACGTTGACAGATATCTCAAGCCCTATGATTATAAATGGTTGTTATAGGCTTGTAATCCTGAGGGCTTAGTCTAAAGTATTTTCCCCATAAATTGAAAGAGAAACACACTAGGAATTCACAAGATTTTAATTAAACTCGTTCAAAAAAATTAAATGGGAATTTTAAAGGCTGGTTCATGAAGCATTTTTAGTAATGAACTTAATTTACAGATGAAATTTCCTAGCAAATTTGGTGATGCCAAAAAAACCTCCAAAGACACAATATATATTTTCACAGAAGCGTTATTATTAACCACTCTGCTTTTACCAATCCACAAAGTTCAGTTCATTTTCAGCTCCATTCAAACATGTATTCTTAAACCGATTTTCTAAAATATGATAACAAATGTGCTTTTTTTGTAGGAGGAAAATAGACCGCAAAGAGTTGGACACTGTTATCATAAACATGAAACTAATTTCTTTTCACTAGTGTACGTGGTGAAAGCAGTTTGAGCTAGAGGTAAAGAAAGAAGGGAAGAGTATAGTTTATTTTGAATTGGCAGCAGAAATACATCCAAGGAGTATAAAAGCACTCCTTGTTTTTGTGTAAAATTGCCTGCAGCTTCACACCATCCTCAGGACGTGTTACCCAACTGTGAAGCAGTGAAGCTGAGCCAGGCAGAGGCTAATGTGAAAGCTGGGGTGGTGCAGAAAAAGTAGGTGGTGGTTTATAGCCATGCAGATGCAGTTTTAGTAATAATAATAATAATAGCTTGCATTTATGCAGAGCTTGTCTTTATGAAGCCCAATGTGTTCTTAAAATATGAGTCTGTTAATTCAGAATGCACCCCTGTGACTAGAAACAGGGCTGGTTTAATTAACTCTGTTTTATGGATGAGGAAACTCACAATGTCCTCCATTGATAGCGTGCTGAATTCAATATTCTTCTCTGTTGCTAGTTAGACCTTCCTAAGGCAACCATAGGCCTCAACTGATCACCGAAGTGATGACTGAAAATGGGGACAATGAAGGGAGAACAAAGTGGGGGTGATGAAGGGAGAATAAAGAGGGTTTACGCATTTTGAAATGGTCGTAGAAAATGTTCCTAACAAACTTATTATAATGAACAAAGGACTTTGACAAGTCCCACCATGTACCCCAGTGGGGACCTTGGTGGAAGGGGTCACAATGTGACTTTTTCTTGAAATATCAGCATCTTTTTCCAAAAGTGCCACCATATTTAGACAACAAAGAAGGATATACCCCTGGAGCTCAGAATCTTTTGGAGAACAAAGGAAACCGTGCATTTTGGCATCAGCCTAACCTTTGCTGCATTTCCAGTACAGTTGTCTAACACAACAGTTGGAACATTTGCATTGGAAAATCCCAAAGACAGTGGTGTTAAAACAAAAGAAGCAAGTTGTCTATAACTGGATTGTTTTAGATGGACCAAAGCTTTGATGTACATAAATCAAAAAATGGAGGTCCTAAAGCTGAGTGCCGAAGAATTGATGCTTTTGAACTGTGGTGTTGGAGAAGACTCTTGAGAGTCCCTTGGACTGCGAGGAGATCCAACCAGTCCATTCTGAAGGAGATCAACCCTGGGATTTCTTTGGAAGGAATGATGCTAAAGCTGAAACTCCAGTACTTTGGCCACCTCATGCTGACTCGTTGGAAAAGACTCTGATGCTGGGAGGGATTGGGGGCAGGAGGAGAAGGGGATGACCGAGGATGAGATGGCTGGATGGCATCACAGACTCGATGGACGTGAGTCTGAGTGAACTCTGGGAGTTGGTGATGGACAGGGAGGCCTGGAGTGCTGTGATTCATGGGGTCACAAAGTGTCAGACACGACTGAGTGACTGAACTGAACTGAATAGATTGTTATAAAACTCTTAATTTTTTTAGTCATCTGAAAGGTGATACATGCTTATTGAAAATTAGTCATTCATTTTATTATGCGTTAATTCTTCAATTGGCTCTTAAGTTTCTTAAGAAAGTGGAAAGGTAATAAGTTAACAAATCAGAAGTAAAAAAAAAAGGTGGTGTGGGGAACCCTGCCAATGTCTGTCTTTCCTCAGTCTTGGGAAACATGTACTCTTTGCTCATCATACAAATATATGAAGAATCTTTAATATGATTAGTATTATTAAAGACAGGGCAATTTGTTTTTTTCTGCTTTTCAAGTTAAGTCTAAGAGCATGTACTATTTTATGATTTCAATAGATTGGGGCAAATCTTCAAAAATAGGGAAAGTATGTTGAATCCTTAATAAGATTTGGCAGAGTGTTCTATATCATTTGACATGATTGAATTCATTTAATTCTCTTAAAAATCTGCAAGGAATATATTCCCCTCACCCCATTGTACAAATATTGAAACACAAGTTTTGGAAGTGCTGGCAGCATGTAAAACATCCCACAGTTGCAAAGTGGAATATGCAGGATTTGGGCCTGAATTTACTGAATTCGGGCTTCCAGAATTCACTGAACACTACATGGTTTCATCTCCACCAAGTGGGTGCATGGACATTCACTGGGGAACTTTAGCTCTTAAAAACTTCTACAAATTACATGTTGTCATCCTCACCTAGGAAAACCCAACTGACTACGTTACACAGTTTGATAGGCAATCATGTTGTTTCTCTGTTCAAAGTGAGTCTTTCCAAGCACCGTTTACTCAACCTGAGGCTCAGTCATTTCTCGCAGTCCAAGGGTGAGTCTACAGCCTCTTCTTGGTCCTTGAGAGCTCTTCTTGGCTCTTGACCCTTCCCTGAGCAGGAACTATCACTCTTGTTTCCTGAAAGTATGAATTCAGAGACAGTTTCTATGGGAACCAGCTTTATTCAATCCAGTAGGGCAGTGAGGGATACATTGTAAATGTTACAAAGGGGAAGAAACCATGCTGCATATTCTCAGTAGGAAACACCATGTCTTTTACTTCCTTTTTTGCTTTCAGAAAAGTCACCTTTTAATCCTATGGAGCTGAAGGAACTGCAAAGTCTTCACCTGATAAACTTAATAAACTCTCTCCTTTATCCTTCTTCACAATATCTAAAACCAAGAAACAGTTTCTCTTCCCAGAATATAGGTTGATGCACTCTCTAGCCTTTCTCATCACCTGATGTATACATTACAGTACTGCAATGTATAGAATGAATTTCTTTACTAGGATGGTCTTGAGTCTTGGAGGATAAGTAGGAAGAAAGAATGAGAAGTGACAACTGGGAAAACTGGTGTTATTATTTTTCATCTTATTTCTAGATGTCTTTGCTTTCTCCATAGCACAGTTCAGATTGTATTCAAAAATTAGGATAAAAGCTAATACATCATATTTTTAAGCCTAGATTTATACATTCACTATTCACTCTTGGTCCTTTAAAATATATTAAGAGAAATAATTTCATTTTAGCCTACATTTTTAAACCTAACAATTGATAAGTATCTTTAAATTTTTTTAGAATAAATGATACAATCTCCTGTAGAAACGAATATCTGACTAAATATTTAAGTATATCAAGAAATCAACAAATAATAGTTTCAGTCCATTTTATTTTTAAAACATTTCATATGTTTGAAAAATAATTTTTGTGTTCTTACTGCTGCTACTGTAAGTCACTTCAGTTGTGTCCGACTCTGTGTGACCCCATAGATGGCAGCCCACCAGGCTCCCCTGTTCCTGGGATTCTCCAGGCAAGAACACTGGAGTGGGTTGCCATTTCCTTCAATGCGTGAAAGTGAAGTCGCTCAGTCATGTCTGACTCTTTGCGACCCCATGGACTGCAGCCCACCAGGCTCCTCCGTCCATGGGATTTTCCAGGCAAGAGTGCTGGAATGGGTTGCCATTGCCTTCTCCATGTGTCCTTACTATCAACATACAAACCACAATGGATTTATCATAATCTAGAAGCCCCTGAAATTAAGGAGAATGGATACATGCAAATATTTTCCAAAAGTTTATTTTGGAAGTCAACATAACTATTAAGAACATGAAAATAATGTTTTTCAAGGAACACTCTTTTCTGACTATCCTTTCTTTAAATTTCTGGAAATTTAGAACAAAGACATTAAGAAAATTAAATTATTTCATTAATTAAGACATGAAATCAATGTATAGATTGTTATATTTTATTAAAATATTAAATTAAATTCTTGGTTTGTATTAATAAAATAATAAAACTAAAATTACAGCAACTGAAATAAGTGGAATTGGATGTGAAAATTTCAATATAAAAGTAAGAAAATTATGCCAATAAAAGTAATCAGAATAGTTTATTTTGAATTGGCAGCAGAAATACATCGAGTATAAAAGCACTCCTTGTTTTTGTGTAAAATTGCCTGCAGCTTCACACCATCCTCAGGACGTGTTACCCAACTGTGAAGCAGTGAAGCTGAGCCAGGCAGAGGCTAATGTGAAAGCTGGGGTGGTGCAGAAAAAGTAGGTGGTGGTTTATAGCCATGCAGATGCAGTTTTAGTAATAATAATAATAATAGCTTGCATTTATGCAGAGCTTGTCTTTATGAAGCCCAATGTGTTCTTAAAATATGAGTCTGTTAATTCAGAATGCACCCCTGTGACTAGAAACAGGGCTGGTTTAATTAACTCTGTTTTATGGATGAGGAAACTCACAATGTCCTCCATTGATAGCGTGCTGAATTCAATATTCTTCTCTGTTGCTAGTTAGACCTTCCTAAGGCAACCATAGGCCTCAACTGATCACCGAAGTGATGACTGAAAATGGGGACAATGAAGGGAGAACAAAGTGGGGGTGATGAAGGGAGAATAAAGAGGGTTTACGCATTTTGAAATGGTCGTAGAAAATGTTCCTAACAAACTTATTATAATGAACAAAGGACTTTGACAAGTCCCACCATGTACCCCAGTGGGGACCTTGGTGGAAGGGGTCACAATGTGACTTTTTCTTGAAATATCAGCATCTTTTTCCAAAAGTGCCACCATATTTAGACAACAAAGAAGGATATACCCCTGGAGCTCAGAATCTTTTGGAGAACAAAGGAAACCGTGCATTTTGGCATCAGCCTAACCTTTGCTGCATTTCCAGTACAGTTGTCTAACACAACAGTTGGAACATTTGCATTGGAAAATCCCAAAGACAGTGGTGTTAAAACAAAAGAAGCAAGTTGTCTATAACTGGATTGTTTTAGATGGACCAAAGCTTTGATGTACATAAATCAAAAAATGGAGGTCCTAAAGCTGAGTGCCGAAGAATTGATGCTTTTGAACTGTGGTGTTGGAGAAGACTCTTGAGAGTCCCTTGGACTGCGAGGAGATCCAACCAGTCCATTCTGAAGGAGATCAACCCTGGGATTTCTTTGGAAGGAATGATGCTAAAGCTGAAACTCCAGTACTTTGGCCACCTCATGCTGACTCGTTGGAAAAGACTCTGATGCTGGGAGGGATTGGGGGCAGGAGGAGAAGGGGATGACCGAGGATGAGATGGCTGGATGGCATCACAGACTCGATGGACGTGAGTCTGAGTGAACTCTGGGAGTTGGTGATGGACAGGGAGGCCTGGAGTGCTGTGATTCATGGGGTCACAAAGTGTCAGACACGACTGAGTGACTGAACTGAACTGAATAGATTGTTATAAAACTCTTAATTTTTTTAGTCATCTGAAAGGTGATACATGCTTATTGAAAATTAGTCATTCATTTTATTATGCGTTAATTCTTCAATTGGCTCTTAAGTTTCTTAAGAAAGTGGAAAGGTAATAAGTTAACAAATCAGAAGTAAAAAAAAAAGGTGGTGTGGGGAACCCTGCCAATGTCTGTCTTTCCTCAGTCTTGGGAAACATGTACTCTTTGCTCATCATACAAATATATGAAGAATCTTTAATATGATTAGTATTATTAAAGACAGGGCAATTTGTTTTTTTCTGCTTTTCAAGTTAAGTCTAAGAGCATGTACTATTTTATGATTTCAATAGATTGGGGCAAATCTTCAAAAATAGGGAAAGTATGTTGAATCCTTAATAAGATTTGGCAGAGTGTTCTATATCATTTGACATGATTGAATTCATTTAATTCTCTTAAAAATCTGCAAGGAATATATTCCCCTCACCCCATTGTACAAATATTGAAACACAAGTTTTGGAAGTGCTGGCAGCATGTAAAACATCCCACAGTTGCAAAGTGGAATATGCAGGATTTGGGCCTGAATTTACTGAATTCGGGCTTCCAGAATTCACTGAACACTACATGGTTTCATCTCCACCAAGTGGGTGCATGGACATTCACTGGGGAACTTTAGCTCTTAAAAACTTCTACAAATTACATGTTGTCATCCTCACCTAGGAAAACCCAACTGACTACGTTACACAGTTTGATAGGCAATCATGTTGTTTCTCTGTTCAAAGTGAGTCTTTCCAAGCACCGTTTACTCAACCTGAGGCTCAGTCATTTCTCGCAGTCCAAGGGTGAGTCTACAGCCTCTTCTTGGTCCTTGAGAGCTCTTCTTGGCTCTTGACCCTTCCCTGAGCAGGAACTATCACTCTTGTTTCCTGAAAGTATGAATTCAGAGACAGTTTCTATGGGAACCAGCTTTATTCAATCCAGTAGGGCAGTGAGGGATACATTGTAAATGTTACAAAGGGGAAGAAACCATGCTGCATATTCTCAGTAGGAAACACCATGTCTTTTACTTCCTTTTTTGCTTTCAGAAAAGTCACCTTTTAATCCTATGGAGCTGAAGGAACTGCAAAGTCTTCACCTGATAAACTTAATAAACTCTCTCCTTTATCCTTCTTCACAATATCTAAAACCAAGAAACAGTTTCTCTTCCCAGAATATAGGTTGATGCACTCTCTAGCCTTTCTCATCACCTGATGTATACATTACAGTACTGCAATGTATAGAATGAATTTCTTTACTAGGATGGTCTTGAGTCTTGGAGGATAAGTAGGAAGAAAGAATGAGAAGTGACAACTGGGAAAACTGGTGTTATTATTTTTCATCTTATTTCTAGATGTCTTTGCTTTCTCCATAGCACAGTTCAGATTGTATTCAAAAATTAGGATAAAAGCTAATACATCATATTTTTAAGCCTAGATTTATACATTCACTATTCACTCTTGGTCCTTTAAAATATATTAAGAGAAATAATTTCATTTTAGCCTACATTTTTAAACCTAACAATTGATAAGTATCTTTAAATTTTTTTAGAATAAATGATACAATCTCCTGTAGAAACGAATATCTGACTAAATATTTAAGTATATCAAGAAATCAACAAATAATAGTTTCAGTCCATTTTATTTTTAAAACATTTCATATGTTTGAAAAATAATTTTTGTGTTCTTACTGCTGCTACTGTAAGTCACTTCAGTTGTGTCCGACTCTGTGTGACCCCATAGATGGCAGCCCACCAGGCTCCCCTGTTCCTGGGATTCTCCAGGCAAGAACACTGGAGTGGGTTGCCATTTCCTTCAATGCGTGAAAGTGAAGTCGCTCAGTCATGTCTGACTCTTTGCGACCCCATGGACTGCAGCCCACCAGGCTCCTCCGTCCATGGGATTTTCCAGGCAAGAGTGCTGGAATGGGTTGCCATTGCCTTCTCCATGTGTCCTTACTATCAACATACAAACCACAATGGATTTATCATAATCTAGAAGCCCCTGAAATTAAGGAGAATGGATACATGCAAATATTTTCCAAAAGTTTATTTTGGAAGTCAACATAACTATTAAGAACATGAAAATAATGTTTTTCAAGGAACACTCTTTTCTGACTATCCTTTCTTTAAATTTCTGGAAATTTAGAACAAAGACATTAAGAAAATTAAATTATTTCATTAATTAAGACATGAAATCAATGTATAGATTGTTATATTTTATTAAAATATTAAATTAAATTCTTGGTTTGTATTAATAAAATAATAAAACTAAAATTACAGCAACTGAAATAAGTGGAATTGGATGTGAAAATTTCAATATAAAAGTAAGAAAATTATGCCAATAAAAGTAATCCCCAAAACAAACATGTTTATTGCTTTAATTGCACCCAGAATTACCTTTTTGACATTTCAAGTAACCATAGAGAATTGATTTCCCCAGTACATAAAAGCTTCTAAATCAATTTCTATGTGATACAGTTTACAGTTGTTGAAAAGAACTAGTCCATTCCCCCATCCCTAAACTATCAAATAGTTGTACTTATTTCCTAATATTCCCACCTCTTGCAGAATTAAAAAGTGCTCAGAAAGATACTTAGATTCATCATGAAGCTGATTGCAGTGTGTGCCAATCCTCTCCCCAAAGGATTTAATTACTAAAGTGCCCCAAGCGTGTTTGCCTTTACTTTATTGGTTTTGCAAATAAAATAGCACAATGGTAAATAAAGATGATGGCAGTGCTTTCAGGTCACCATTTTATTACTTCAAACAGTAAAATCTAATTTTCTGGTCCAAGTGTATGCCAGTTTTACATATTACAAAAATATTTTCCAATGTTCTGTGTCACGATAGTGATGGAAGCCAACTAATACTAAAAGAATAATCGATGTTAGAAGGATAAAAAAAATACTGAAAAAAATAAGCATTGCCAATTTAAGAAATCTACCCCCAAAGATTTTAAATTCTCACATTCATAATGACTTATACAGGAAACTCAAATTATGTTCATCATGACTAACTTTAGATTTTCTAAACTTTTTGTATTTGTGTGTGTTGTTTGTATTTTGTGGCATTTGTATTCCTAGATTGAATACATTTTTTTTTTAATTTAATTAGTACGGCTATCTAGCTACCTTTATTATGGTCAGTGGCTCTCCTTTAATTATCTTCTTACAACCACTATCACCCTTTTAAATTTTCTTTGATGTCAGTTTGAAAAAGTGACAATACATGTAGGGTTAACTATTATTTCAACCATTTTGATTATACGCTATACCTTTTGACCTTCTGGAAATCACCTGACCCTTACTTAAGACCTTTGCATAATTACCTATCCAATTTTCTTATCTTCCTCTCCCTTTATATGTTTTTTCCTTCTCTTAAAGTTCCTGCAATGCAGCTGTGGTCATTGCCAAAGTCATGATAACCTTGTTAGGACTCTCCCCAAAGTCTTCACAAGATAACCAATTAATGACTTATTGCTTTATCTCAGAGTCAAGTCATTCCTAAAACTATTGTCTTTTTTGTTCTTTAACAAAGTGTTAATTAGCTTGACCAACTTTTCTTTTTATTCACTGTTTAGAAGAGAGTAGACCAGCAGAGTGTTTAGCTCCTATACTTCATTATGTAGATAGCTTTTTTACGTGACTATGACAGTTTTTCTATCCATGAAAATATTTACTACATTCAACATCTCTCCACTTTGTAAAAGGAACGTAGTTACATTTATATGAAAAAAAAGCTGAATTCCATAGCAATAGGACTATGATTATAAGATTTTCAGATATGCCTTTTATACTCATGATATCTGGAAGATTTTCTTAAATGAATCTCTAAGCCAGTGGTTCTAAAAGTAGGGTCCTCTGACACCTGGGTGTTTCTGAGACACTTTCAAGGGTCTTCAAATTCAAAAGTATTTTCATAATAGCAAAATATTCTGCCTTTTCACTTTTTTGATACTTGTGCTGATGATGGAAAGCTGTAGTGGGTAACGGCTTGTGCCTTAGCCTGTATTAAACTGTGGTGGTGACGGTTGTTTGGTTGCTAAGTCATGTCTGATTCTTGTGCCTTCATGGACTACAGCCCCCCAGACTCCTCTGTCCACGGGATTCCCCAAGCAAGAAAACTGGAGTGGGTTGCCATTGCCTTCTCCAGAGGATCTTCGAGGTCCTTAGGTTTAACCTCTGTCTCCTGCATTGCAGGCAGATTCTTTACTGCTTATCCACCAGGGAAGCCCTGTATTGAACTGCACTAAGACTCATAAAATTCATGAAAGATTGTCCTAGATAGAGCAGTAAAAAATATTAGTTTTATTAAATATCTACTCTTGATGACATCTTTTTTAATCTTGTGCATAACAAAATGAGAAGAATGTGTAAATCATTACTGCATTTGAAGTAAAGTGATAATATTAAGGAAAACATTTTGTGTGATTGTCAGATTTATGAGCTTAACCTAGTTGCATTTTTCATGGAAAACCATTTACCCATGAAAGGATGACTGATAGACAAAAATATGGTAATAGTAGACATTTTCACAAAAAACCCATAAAGGAATCTGTTACTTCAGGCAAATTCTATTAGTATTTGTTGCCAATTATAAAATTTGAGCTTTCCTGTACGATTTTCCTGTAAGTTTTGGAGAACTGTATCAGCTACAATGAGTTAGATAAAACTTCAGTAGTTAAAGAATTTTCTCATGAAGTTGCTTATAATAATAATTAATGTTTGTTTTTTTTATTATTAATGTGTTTTTTGATGTGTGTAAGCATTTGGAAGATCTGCATAGCTCAGTGAAACAATATTTTCCAAGTGATCCAAGATTTGATGTTATAAAATCACACATGAGCAAAAGATTCATTCAAAGTGTAAAATCAAAGGGTTTTAGTGCAACAAAGATGATTTTATACTCCACATTGTTGCTCATTTTTAAGAAACTACTACTTGTCTAGTTTGAATATTGATTCAAACATCTGAAAAGTTATCTATTAGAATATTTCTCCCATTTTCAATTACCTATCTTTGTGAGGTTGGATTGTCTTCATATATTTCAACCAAAGCAACATATCCCAACAGATTTAATGTAGAAACAAATATGAGAATTCAGCTATTTTCATTAAGCTGGCAGTAAAGAGGTTTATAAAATGTAAAGTAATGCAATACTTCTCATTGAATTTGGGGGAGGGGAGGGCATGATATAGTTAATTTATATAAAGACTGTTAAGTTAGCATATAAATGAATTCTTATTGTAAATGAGTCAATGAATATATAGTTTGTTTAAATTTTAAATTTGAATGTGGTAAATATCAAGACATATAAACCATATAAGTAAAAGTTTAATAATTTTTCAGGATGCAAAGGGGTCTTGAAATAAATGGTTTGAGAATTGCCACTCAGCCTTGATTTGCCCAAGTCTAGGTTCCTGGATTTCTGTTTCTGAAATATTATCTCATCTGTGCTATGGCTTTAAATGCCTTCTCTAACCCAGTAACTCACAAATTCATATATCCAACCCTGGCTTCCCCCTTTAACTCCATACTTATGTAAATTACTGCCAATGAATATTTCTTCTTGGACATCTAATAGGCATCCCCAAATTAATATTGTCTACACTCTAACTCAATATTCCACTCTAAAACTGTTCCTTTCGCAGTCTTCTTTGTTCTAGTACCTGGCAAGGTCCTGACTTCAAGAAAAGCCTCGTCTTCATCCTTGACTCCTGTCTTCTCTCACACAGCAGAGCCAACTCAGGGTCGTCAATCTTGTCAACCCTACCCACAAATTACATCTCAGATCTGACCGGTTTCACCACTTCTGCTGCTGCTGCCCTGACCTGACACAGCATCATCTGTTACATGGATTATTTCAATTTCTGAACTGGTCTTTCTGTACATGTTTGCTTCCTCAGTCATCCAGGTTAGGTTAGGTTATGCGCAAGCAACCAACGCTTCCAGAAGTCTGATTTCTCTATCTATCTACACATATGTGTGTGTATATATGGACTTCCCAGGTGGCACCAGTGGTGAAGAATCCGCCTGCCAGTCCAGGACACATAAGAGATGTGTGTGCGATCACTGGGTCAGGAAGATCCCCGGAGGAGAGCATGAAAGTCCACTCCTGTATTCTTGCCTGGAAAATCCCCAGGGACAGAGGAAGATGGCAAGCTACAGTCTACAGAGTTGCACTGAGTCAGACCCAACTAAGTTAGCATGTGTATATATATATATATATATATATACAAACATATATGTAATTACACATAATTTGTGGTCCTCATAAGTGCAGGAGACCTGGGTTTGATCCTTGCCTGGGTCAGGAAAATCCCCTGGAGAAGGGAATGGCAGACCACTCCAGTATTCTTGCCTGGAAAATTCCATGGACAGAGGAGCCTGGTGGGCTATAGTCCACGGTATCATAAACAATCAGACATGACTGAGTGACTTTAACTTTTATAACATATATACATCTCAGAGTGAGAAGATAAATCTAAAATTTGTCACAATTCAGCTGGGAATTTTCCCCCATATATCTTCACTCAGATCCAAGCTCTTGGAACAAAGCCTCAGGAGTGACTAGTCTCCATGGGAAAAAGAGGGATCTCTAGTGGATTTCACAACAGTGATTAAATTCTTCAGCAGAAAAGTGACAGGCATGACTGCTGCTCACAAACCACTGGCTACAATTAGTCATGTGATAGTACCCAACTGCAGTGAACCAAAACAGCCATCTGTGCATGAGCCTAGAAGACAGACAGCCATTAAGTATCTGGTGGTAGTGGTGGTGGTGGGTTAGTCACTAAGTCGTGTCCAACTCTTGAGACCCCATAGACTATAGCCTGCCAGGTTCCTTTGCCCATGAGATTCTCCAGGTAAGAATACTGGAGTGGGTTACCATTTCCTTCTCCAGAGGAGTATTTTGTGAACAGCATGCAAATAGGAAGTTTCAATATAAATGCAAGAAAGGAAAGATGAATTGTTCTTTGACTGTAAACAAATAAACTTCAAGTGATTTTGAACTTTTCCCAATAAATCAATCTATTGTGAACAGTTTATTTTCTTGTCCCAAGAAATGCTTTATCTTTTGAATGCGTAGCTTAACAGCCATAAAAGAGAATGTTCTTAAAAACATATGTAAGGTTACGTGAACACAGCTGAATTCTATTGGAAAAAAAGCTGTTTAATTTTTCAAAATTAAAAGAGTTAACTTAAGATTTTGCAATTATTTGGTAACTACATGATGCCTCAATGTTTCATAGAATTCATGCTTTATATATATATATGGTATATGTTATACTACTATCACTTCAGTACAGTTGCTCAGTCGTGTCCGACTCTTTGCGACCCCATGAATCGCAGCACGCCAGGCCTCCCTGTTCATCACCAAGAAGAAAAGTTATGACCAACCTAGATAGTATATGCAAAAGCAGAGACATTACTTTGCTGACTAAGGTCCGTCTAGTCAAAGCTATAGTACTATATATATTTCATATTTATATGCAAATCAATTAAGGAATATGAACCATAAAATTCACTCATTGTAAGTATACAGATGGATGGGTTTTAGTAAACTTATGTAGTTGTGCAGCCATCAACACATTCCAGTATTAGAACACTTCTATAATCTTATTAAGTTTTATATGACCCTTTACAGTCATTTTCTGCTGCTACCCTGAGCTCTGGGCAGTCACTGATCTGTTCTCTGTCTTCACACTATTGCTTTTTCTAGGAAATTAGAATTCTTGGCATTCTCTATGCATATATAACAAAATACTAGATCCCTAACATCTATAAACATATATCTCAAAGGAATAGTGCATAGTTGTCCTTGATGTCAACTGAGAGCAAAATAAGGAGAAATAGATTGGCCAGGTGAACTTTTTTTATCTTATTGGCAGATTTCTAATTTAATTTCAAATAGATTTAGGTGCATTTAATGATTAGAGCAGGATTACATAGCATTACAGAAATTTAGAAATCAGAGAAAATTGTTAAACAGAAAAGAACTCCCTAGCCATAGGGAAATATTTTAGAGCATTATATAAGATAATTAAGAAACTTTCAGGAAAAATAGTTATGTTTCAAGAAAGGCTAAAAAATAATCATGTCTGAGATCAGAGTTTCCTTCAACTTTTTACATCCACTGTATAATATCCAAGGTCATTTTTTAAACACAGAGTTTATAGCTGGAAAACTTGCCAAGTAAGAGAATAGCAACCATACATCACTGAAGTCATAGGTGCTGTCAGAGAATCTCATCATGATTCATTCCCAAATAATGAAGCAAATGAGTGTGGTTAAAGAAGTTCACCTTCAATTATCCTAAAATATCTCCCACACTATTCTGACCACAGTGCTTGGGAAGAAATTACCTTTAGAATAAAAAAAAAAAATCTTTGTACTTTGGGTAACTCAAAGATAGGTTATCTATTGCTAGTCTCTTCACTTAAGAAAGTTATATTTTCTTAAATTATAGATGTAGGGACTATAATCTATTCTTTCAGGTGGATAGTCATCATCTAAGTACAATGGCATCACTGACTCGATGGACATGAGTTTGAGTAAGCTCTGGGAGTTGATGATGGACAAGGAAGCCTAACGTGCTGCAGTCCATGGGGTCACAAAGAGTTGGACAAAATGAGCGACTGAACTGAACTGACGTACAAGCAATAGATATCCCCAGGAAAAGAGAACTGTTCTAACCATCTGATAATATGCTTTACAGAACACAGAATCTGAGAGAGAAAGTAGAGAGGGGAAAAGTGCTGAGTTCTTTGAAATAAACTTAATGTAATCTTAAAGACTGTGGCCAATTATCAACATTTATAAAATGAGGACAAGGAGAAGGCTGACATCTTTGGGGAGAGGTAGTTGAAATGATTGCTTCCACTATGATAAATTTTGTAGCACCTAGTTTATTTTAGTAGATTTGTAAAAATTAACTTCTCTCTCTTGAAAATTTTCTTTCGTGAACAAAATGAGACTAAATAGAGTAAAGATCACAATGTCCTATCAGGAAACTGTAGTCAATGGGATAGTAAGAAAGTGAAGTGAAAATGTTAGTTGCTCAGTCATGTTTGACTCTTGAGACCCCATGGACTGTAGTCCACCAGGCTTCTCTGTCCATAGAATTCTCCAGACAAGAAAACTTGAGTGGGTTGCCATTCCCTTCTTCAGAGGATCTTCCTGACCCAGGGATCTAACCCAGTTCTTCTGCATTGCAGGCAGATTCTTTACTGTCTGAGCCACCAGGGAAGCCCCAGTGAGATAGTGAACTTATCATCAAATGACAATAGTCAAAAACATCCCGTAGAAACACATTCAGCACGTGTAAGACATTGGATGAAGACATTCAGCTATGACTGAAGTCATCTTCCTTAAAGCTGACACATTCATAGTGAGCTAGTGCCAAGACAAATGCAAGCAAAACTATAGCCTGGAAATACTTAAACATATTATTTGAATTCTCAGAAGTATCATTTTTACTTAAAGTAAACATTGGCATGCAAAGCCAATAGTCTGAGTAATCCGGTCTTGAAGTGTAACTTTATTTGTTATGGGGATTTGCTCAGGGAAAAGAAGGGGAAAAAAATAAACCCAACCTTTCTTCTACTGCAGAGAGAAAATAGTTGTTTCTGCAACACTGGAGACATTCTTTGAGGCCATGTAAGTGACACTGCCTCAAGCTACTTTAACAGTTCACAACTAAGACTCGATTTAATTGTTTTTAGTAAAATGTTTCATTGGCACAGGCACTGGGGGTTGATTGTTGTCTATTAGCAGATGAATAATTAGCAGATGAATAATAAGCTCTACAATGAGAATCTCATGCTCTGACCAAGTAACTGAGTCACCAACACTTTGAACTCAACACAAGTAGCTCTCTTAATTCTCTGAAGAATCTCTTCTCTTAAAGAAAGTGGAGCTGACATGAAATTTAAAAGCTAAGGGCCATCAAATTGGGATCTGTGGTCACTCTAGACCCTACGGGGCTTCTGCAGTTGTAAATGAAATTGTTTGTGAATGTGGGTGCATTTTTTACTTTTCTGGGGTAAGCTGTTCATGACTTTAATAAGCCTCATGGAGAAATCTATGGTCATAAAGCTGTGTATATGGGAAGCACTTGTGTTTTAAGCCTCTATACCCTTGTTTTGACTGACTCCTCGCTCATCTCACGGCTCCCTGTTGCTTAGGGAACAAGTCAACATCATTAGTTGCACCCTTGGCTGCCTTTCAACACTTGTCTTCCAGTCTTTAGATTCTCCTTCACTCCTATCACATTCTAAGTTGCCCCACTGTAATGAGAACAGTTTGGATTTCAAGGTTTGTTTTTTCATTATAGGTACGCTATAAAGCATTCCTGAAAATATTCTCTATTCATTTCTTACAAACTTTATTCTTTCACCCATTCTTCAAGCTTATTGTGTTTTGAAATTTCCCAATTTGGAACAATTGCTTTCAAATTTGCTCCCTGAATCTCTTTCCAACTAACTACTCCTTGTCTTATTCTTGATTAATCGAAGCTGACTCCTTCATAATGAATACTTACCTTCAATCCACTTAAAGTTATCTAGCCAATAAGTCATTGTACATTATTTGCCTAAAATTGATATAAAGCTTACCAAGTTGTCTTTTCTTCTTGTAAAAATTTGCATTCATCAATTTCTACCTTTCTGATGCTTTTACATTGCCCATTATTTCTTAAAATTATTCTGCAAATTCATTCACAGGTTTTTAAAATGTGTTAAATTTTGCTAAAAGGAAGACATTTGTATTATTTGAGATTTTAATCTAGTTTTAGTGAAGGGTAGGCTTTCATGCTGGAGAAGGAAATGGCAACCCACTCCAGTGTTCTTGCCTGGAGAATCCCAGGGACAGGGTAGCCTGGTGGGCTGCCGTCTATGGGGTCACACAGGGTCGGACACGACTGAAGTGACTTAGCAGCAGGCTTTCATGCATCGGAGAAAGAAATGGCAACCCACTCCAGTGTTCTTGCCTGGAGAATCCCAGGGATGATGGAAACTGGTGGGCTGCTGTCTATGGGGTCACACAGAGTCAGACATGACTGAAGCGATTTAGCAGCAGCAGCAGCAGCAGGCTAACACCTTTGCAAACAATCCCCAAATCTCTGTGGCTTAGCATAATCAACATTTACTTCTCACTCATGCAAATCCCAGCATGTTTATAGTCATGCAATTCTACTCTGAACTCTTTCCTTCTGAAAAGATAACTTGGGACTCAACTTCTTCCATCCAGTGGTGCTTTCGTGTTCTTGAGACCTCAAAGATTCTATTGGATTCTCTGCCTCTGACTGCGGTCAAGAGAACAAGGAGAAGGTAAACTGAGACTCATGCAGAAGATATTGGGAACCCAAACTCAAAACCCTAGCATGCAGGACTTTGACCATCTTGAATTGTTCAGAACTAAATACGTGGCTGGGAAACATCATCTTTCTTTATGTCAGGAGGAATGAACTGGCCGTGAATGCTTAGCATTGCCTCAGGTAAAAAATGTCTTTCTTGTTTAAGTTTTTTCTACTTCTTCAGATTAAATGCACATCTTCTGATGAAGAAAAAAGTAAAAATGGAAATGAAATGTACTTTTGCAAACCTATCATAGTTCTTCCCTCAGTTAAAATATTTTTAAATAACTCCTTTGGTTGACATGTTCACATTTTTGAATTTCATTTTATCCTGGGTATTGACTTTTCTCCATCCCTTCATTCTTTCTGGACTTATTTCTCCACTGATCTCCAGTAGCATATTGGGCACCTAATGACCTGGGGAGTTCCTCTTTTGATATCCTATCATTTTGCCTGTTCATACTGTTCATGGGGTTCTCAAGGCAAGAAAACTGAAGTGGCTTGCCATTCCCTTCTCCAGTGGACCATGTTCTGTCAGCCCTCTCCACCATGACCTGCCCGCCTTGGGTTGCCCTGCAGGCATGGCTTGGTTTCATTGAGTTAGAAGGCAAATTGGAAGTGGTCAAACAAGAGATGACAAGGGTGAACGTCGACATTCTAGGAATCAGCGAACTAAAATGGACTGGAATGGGTGAATTTAACTCAGATGACCATTATATCTACTACTGCGGGCAGGAATCCCTCAGAAGAAATGGAGTAGCCATCATGGTCAACAAAAGAGTCCGAAATGCAGTACTTGGATGCAATCTCAAAAATGACAGAATGATCTCTGTTCGTCTCCAAGGAAAACCATTCAATATCACAGTTATCCAAGTCTATGCCCCAACCAGTAATGCTGAAGAAGCTGAAGTGGAACGGTTTTATGAAGACCTACACGATCTGTTAGAACTAACACCCAAAAAAGATGTCCTTTTCATTATAGGGGACTGGAATGCTAAAGTAGGAAGTCAAGAAACACCTGGAGTAACAGGCAAATTTGGCCTTGGAATGCAAGGCAAGAATACTGAAGTGGCTTGCCATTCCCTTCTCCAGTGGACCACGTTCTGTCAGCCCTCTCCACCATGACCCGCCCGTCTTGGGTTGCCCTGCAGGCATGGCTTGGTTTCATTGAGTTAGACAAGGCTGTGGTCCTAGTGTGATTAGATTGACTAGTTTTCTGTGAGTATGGTTTCAGTATGTCTGCCCTCTGATGCCCTCTTGTAACACCTAAGCAGCAGTGAAGAGATACCCCACAACATTAATTACTGATTTCAAAAACTATGAACAAAATAAGAAAAACTCATTGATACATATAGGCAGTAAGCATGTCAAAATGTGAGCTCTACTATAAATAAAGAAATGAAAAGCATGTGTGTACAATTTAGAAAAAATTATTTTAAATTATAATACACAATGTTCATATTAAGTAAAGACACTTTCATATGGAGACAGTTTTAAATAATATTTTGAAGAATACTGGCATGTAAATATTCACATTAAATTGTTAAATCAAAGATACTATCTACATAGAATCCTACAGATAACTAAATCTGTGATATGTTCTCTACTTAATAGATTATATAGCTTCTTTATGATTTTTTGTGTTTCCCAAATGTGCTTCAGAAGTCCTTTTATTTTTTTTTTAAAGGTTGAATATAAAAGAAAGGGTGAAGAATGTAAAGATGGAGATATAGCTTATTTTTAGCAAGAACTTTTCATAAAACATCTATTCCTTCTCTCAGAAGATGCATCCTTCCCATTCTTAGCTCCACCTACATTTATGAGAGTACTTGAATCAAGATTTGTTAAGGAACTCACATTTCTATAGATTTTATGTTTTGGTCAATTGAGTGTCATACTGAGATGCATCGTGAATGATCTGAAACCCTTCCACGGGTTCCCTAGGTAAAGTCTGTTACAAGTATGGACTGTCCTGAATGTACCTCCCCAGCCTACACCTGCCTTCCAAGCTTCAGACCTGCATATCCAATGCCTCCACAACATCTCTGCCTGCATGTCTCCTAGGCAACGCTAAAATAGCACGTTTGTCCTAAAGGAGCTCGAGGTCTTCATTCAGTCTCACGTGTCACTTCCAAATCCCTCTCCCACCATCATTCACACACCCGAGTCACCTTTGACCCCCAGAGGCAGTGCTGTGCACAGCTTTAACCTGCTGGTTCAGTTCCACCCGCACGGCGTGTGGGGCTTTGTCCCACTCCCAGTCTCCACTGCCACACCCAGCCATTCCAGCCGGGCTCACTGCTCTCCCTGATTTCACTCTCGCCCCTTTCAAGTCATTGCCATGTGCAATGGAGATGACCTGTCCTCTTCATAACAGAAATTCAAGTTACAACAAGATGCCATTTTCCATCTATCAGACTGGTGAATTTTAAAAATTCTGATCATACCTTGTGTTGGCAAGAGGGCTTCCCAGGTGACTCAATGGTAAAGAACCCGCCTGCCAATGCAGGGGATGCAGGAGATGCGGGTTTGATCCCTGGGTTGGGAAGATTCCCCTGAAGTAAGAAATGGCAACCCACTCCAGTATTCTTGCCTGGAAAAATTCCATGAACGGAGGAGACCGATGGGCTGCAGTCTGAGTAGTTGCAAAGAGTTGGACACAGCAGAGTGATAATAGGATAATAGGTGCTCAACACCTTGATGGGAGTATAAATTAATTTACTCACCTTAGGGAACAATATGCCATTATCTATCAAAATTAAATGCATATAAAGCCTTTATGACCCAGCTGTTTATTTCTGGAATTTTATCCTTTAAGTATCTTACAGAAAGGCAAAATGATATATGCCTATTCAGTGTGGCATACGTGTATGTGCATATATGTGTGTATATCTCCTGCTGCTGCTAAGTTGCTTCAGTCGTGTCTGACTCTGCACGACCCCATAGACAGCAGCCCACTAGGCTCCTTTTTCCCTGGGATTCTCCAGGCAAGAACACTGGAGTGGGCTGCCATTTCCTTCTTCAGTGCATGAAAGTAAAAAGTGAAAGTGAAGTCGCTCAGTCGTGCCCGACTCTTAGCGATCCCATGGACTGCAGCCCACCAGGCTCTTCTGTCCATGGGATTTTCCAGCCAAGAGTACTGGAGTGGGGTGCCATTGCCTTCTCTGGTATATCTCCTAAATATCTATAAAGGGAAAACTGATTTAAATAAAGACTTGTATATCCATGCAATAATGTACTATGCAGTTTTTCGTCAGCTCTAAGTGAGCTGATGTGAAAAGTGCTATAAGATGGTTAAGGAAATAAAGCAAAATGCAAACAATGTGTATATTTCAATTTTTTTAAAAAAATAAAAATAAAAAGAAGAAATAGTGTTTGATCTGGGACAGAGAAGTGGGTGGTTGTAAAACAGGAGTGAGATGAACTCTAATGAATACCCTATTTTTGAACCTGATATTGTATATAGTTTACACATTTAAGAGGCAAAAACATTTCTTTTACATAGTCAAGATATTGGGCACATGGCCCCTTTGCTAAGCATCCTTCTGTGAATTCCTTTGCATCTAGGGAAAAACCCAGTCCAGGACTCCGTGGTTCCACTTGGACCAACCTCTGTCCATCTCCCCAGGGAGCTTTGAAGACCTCTCTGAGTTCCCACACTCCAGCCCTGCTTTCAGTTCCTCTAACATCCCATGTGTTATTATTATTATTATTTTTTAATCTCAGGAATGAGAAAGTACATGCATCTCTGTTTATGTTGCACCTGAAATGCTTCTTTCCTTTGCTTATTCCCTTCTTCTACACAGAAAATTCTCAGTATAAATTAGGTCCCTTTATTAGGCCCGGGAGGAGACACCCGGCGTCCGAGGTCAGGGCGGCAGCTGGGTGGAGCTACCCCGCAGCCGAGGCCAGTGGCGGCCGGGAGGAGACACCCCGTGTCCGAGGTCAGGGCGGCGGCCGGGAGGAGCTGCCCCACTTCCGAGGCCAGTGGCGGCCGGGGGGAGACACCCCTCATCCGAGGTCAGGGGCAGTCGGGAGAAGCCACCTCGAGCTTGAGGCCAGGGGCGGTGACCCCGGGGAGCCACCACAAGCCCGAGGCCAGGGGCGGCAGCTGGGAGGGGCCACCCACGCCCGAGGCCCAGGCCCGCGGCCGGGAGGAGCAACCCAAGGATCAGCAGGAGGGCCTAGAGGATCTATCCCACGTTGAAGGTCAGGAACGGCCCCTCCTCCAAGGTAAGGAGCCGCGGCTGTGCTTTGCTGAAGCAGCCGTGAAGAGATACCCCACACCCAAGGTAAGAGAAACCCAAGTAAGATGATAGGTGGTGCAAGAGGGCATCAGAGGGCAGACATACTGAAACCATACTCACAGAAAACTAGTCAATCTAATCACACTAGGACCACAGCCTTGTCTAACTCAATGAAACCAAGCCATGCCTGCAGGGCAACCCAAG
>SJYT01083302.1:100484-140037 GCA_006410635.1 Cephalophus harveyi
AGGAATTGGGGGCAGGAGAAGAAGGGGATGACAGAGGATGAGATGGCTGGACGACAGAGGATGAGGTGGCTGGATGGCATCACTGACTCGATGGATGTGAGTCTGAGTGAACTCCGGGAGATGGTGATGGACAGGGAGGCCTGGTGTGCTGCGATTCATGGGGTCGCAAAGAGTTGGACGTGACTGAGCGACTGAACTGAACTGAAGTAAGTAGTATGACTTAATCTGTACACGGTATAGCAGACATTCCTTAAAAAAATATCTGGCATGTGGATGAATTTATTCTGAATGCACATAATAAATCCTCAGTAAATATTTACTGAAATGAAGAAAGTAATCCATTTTATACAAATTATAAAGGATACTGCTTATAAAATGTGCTATGTGGATGTCTCACATTGTTTCAATGTTAATTATGTTTTTACCAATTTTTCTTTTTCCTTGTTATTCTTATTTAGTGAGAGAAAAAAATGAATGCTTTCTCACACATTATCATCAAAATCACTCATCTGTACTACACTGAACTCCTTACAAATGATATACATTTAATCTGGAAATGAAACACAAGTCTTACTATTTTTACTTTTTTAAAACTTCAGTATGTTTCCCACATTAATAAGCAGCATTGCTTAACCTCCATCCTGAAGTTGTAGAATTATTTTTGAAAGTTTTAAGATTACTAGGTACCAGAAATTATTCTGTAGTGCCCTCCAGGATACAACTTTATAAAGGACTTATGGACAGCTACCTTCTCCCAACTCCACCTCCTAAAGCACCACCCAGAAGAACCTCTCTGAATAGCCAGTGTATTCAATGAGTAGCAGATAGAAGACCTTTGCTGTTGATCCGATTATGTTAGCTAGCAAATAATCTTAACATACACATTTTGAGAAAATTTACAATTTGGAGATATATGAAATAATGGAAATTATAATTTTCTGTGACCTTAAATGGCAGTTATTGCCTCTACATTATAATTCTTATATATTATTATTTTCCAGATTGTTGAGTCTCATTGCAGATTTTCTAGGGGTGGGATAAAGAGATACCTGCTTTTAACAATTTTCTTTGGACTCTATGCTTGAAGTATTAGTTGTTGTATAGCGCCTCGGTTGTGTCTGACTCCTTGAGACCCCAGGGACTGCAGCACGCCAGTCTTCCCTATCCTTTGCCATCTCCTGGAGCTTGCTCAAACTCTGTCCATTGTGTCGGTGATGCCATCGAATCATCTTGCCCTCTGTCACCCTCTTCTCCTCCTGCCTTCAATCTTTCTCAGCATCAGGGTCTTTTCTGATGAGTCAGTTCTTTGCATCAGATGGCCAAAATATTGGAGCTTCAGCTTCAGTCCTTCTAATGAATATTCAGGATTCATTTCGTTTAGGATTGACTGTTTTGATATCCTTGCTATCCAAGGGACTGTCAGTAGTCTTCTCCAGAACCACAGTTTGAAAGCATCAGTTCTTAAGTATTTAGACTTCTTTATGGTCCAACTCGGAGAAGGCAATGGCATCCCACTCCAGTACTCTTGCCTGGAAACTCCCATGGACGGAGGAGCCTGGTGGGCTGTGGTCCATGGGGTCGCTGAGTCAGACATGACTGAGCGACTTCACTTTCACTTTTCACTTTCATGCATTGGAGAAAGAAATGGCAACCCACTCCAGTGTTCTTGCCTGGAGAACCCCAGGGATGGTGGAGCCCAATGGGCTGCTGTCTGTGGGGTTGCACAGAGTCGGACAACGACTGAAGTGACTTAGCGGGATGGTCCAACTCTCACATCCATACATGACTACTGAAAAAGCCATAACTTTGACTATATGGACCTATGTCGGCAAAATAATGTCCCTGCTTTTAGTATGCTGTCTAGGTTGGTCACAGTTTTTCTTCCAAGGACCAAACATGTTTTAATTTTGTCACCGCAGTCACCATCTGCAGTGATTTTGGAGCTCAGGAAAATAAAGTATAATTTATTTATATATATATACATACATACATATACACACATGTATATAAATGGATATATGTATGAATTATAGCTAATATTATGTATATATATGTTAATGGATATATGTATGAATGTATATATATATACACACACACACAAATGGAAAAGAAGTTGTAGCATATATATATATAATGAATGGATACATACATGAATATATATATGACACATCCTTTTTATCCATTCATTTTGTCAAGGGATGTTTAGGTTGCTTCCATGTCTCAGCTATTGAAAATACTTCTGCAGTGAACATTGGGGTGCATATATCTTTTCTTCTTGAATTAGAGTTTTATCTGGATATATGCCCAGTAGTGGGATCACTGGATTATATGGTAACTCTATTTTTAATTTTTAAAAGAAACCTTTATACTGTTCTCCATATTATGTATAATTTGGAAATTAATCCCTTGTTGGTAGCATTATTTGCAAATATTTTTCGCCAGTCCATAGGTTGTCTTTTCATTTTGTTTATGGTTTCCTTTGCTATGCAAAAACTTTTATGTTAACTAGGCATCATTTGCTTATTTTCATTTTTATTCTCATTACTCTAGGAGGTAAGTCAAAAAAGATCTTGCTGAGATTTATGTCAAATAGCATTCTGCCTATACTTTCCTCTAAGAGTTTTATAGCGTCAGGCCTTACATTTAGGTCTTAAATCCATTTTTAGTTTATTTTTGTGTATGGTGTTAAGGAGTGCTCTAATTTCATTCTTTGACATATAGCTGTCTAGTTTTTTCCAGCACCTCTTATTGAAGAGACCGTCTTTTCCCCATTGTATATTCTTGTATTTTTTTCATAGATTAATTGACCATAAGTGTGCGGGTTTATTTCTGGGCTTTATCCTGTTTCATTGATCAATATGTCTGTTTTTGTGCCAATACCACATTATTTTGATTATTGTAGCTTTGTAATATAGTCTGAAGTGAGAGTGTGTGATTCCACTAGCTCCAGTCATCATTCTTAAGACTGTTTTAGCTATGTAGGGTCTTCTATGTCTCCATACATATTTTAATTGTTTTATTTTAGATCTGTGGAAAATACCATTGGTAATTTGATAGGGATTGCATTGAATTTGTGGATTGCCATCGATAGCATGCTTACATAAATAATATTGATTCTTCCAATCCAAGAAAACAGTGTATCTTTCCAACTGTGTTATCTTAAATTTCTTTCATTAGCATCTTCTATTTTTCAGAGCATAAGTTTTTTGCCTCCTTAGATAATTCTGGAGAAATTAAATTATGAATATAAGGATCTAGAATATGATTAATATACTTGTTTTATATTGATTATACATAAAACCAGCTTAGTTGGAAGATTTTAGGTGTATTTGTTTGAACTATTCAAAACAAAGACAATATGTATGTATTGTCTTTAATTAATGTGTGTATGTATTTTTGTGGAAGCATATAGAACTAGTAATCTCAGAACATCAATGCATATTACAATATCCAGAATATTAAACAAAATATCAGGAAATTATAATAATCTATCCAACATCAGAGCATATATTGAACACATACTGTTTCATTGCTAGTGGGAAACACTGAAAATAAAGTTTTATTTTAAAAATACAGTGTGATAAGTATTGCTGTGGAGATTGGCAAACAGGAATTCAAAAGGATGGTGGGAACCAATAAAGCCAAATTTCATATTTCTAAACTCATTTCAAGGCTAACCTTGATCACTGAATTCATGAGGATAGCAGTAATGAGTAAGATTGTATAAGTGGAAACATGGTGATCTGGGCTAAGCAAATCTTGTAAATGCTCAAATTGTACTTTTTCTAATTTTGAACATGTATTTTTAAAAGCATTCACAGTGATAAGTCAGCTGCTTATTTGTTCAACCAAAGTAAACAGAATAGAATGTAACTAGGTCAGAAAGTGTCCAGTTGGAGCTCTTAGTAGGTTAAAGAAAACTGATAGAAATTATTTTGTCCCCTTAAGGTAGATTTTTTCATGATTCCTGGTAATTGAAATTTTCTTTGGTTGTTAAGGAACCATTAAAAAGCTGTTTCTTCATCAATTAGAATCTTGCTGCCAGATTGTATGACATTTCGTGAACCAGCTTTAATTTGTTATACATTGTTCCAGAAGGTGAGATGAGATTAGAGGGACTTGTGTGTTAGTTGAGAGATGTATTTTACACTGACTTCTCATGGTCCCTGTCTAGTAATTCAAATATAGAGGCATGATCTTGATTAGCTAATCTTTCCACATCAGCATTTTCAGATGGTACTTCATAAAATTTTCACTACAATTAAAAATGCAATTAAAATGGATTATCTAAATCAAAGTCAATCTTTAATTACTGCCTACTATCTAGATCCTTATTTCATGATAGAACAGATTAAATTCTAACAATTGCAGTGCTAATGCCTTCATTATTAAAAGCATAATAATACTAGTCTTTTGAGGCTCATCTCATTTCCTATCAGTTCTTTTTCACACTGTCATCGAGAAGTTTGCTTCTTTTAACAACCTACTGCTTACTTAGTCCTGAGCTGGTTTTTATATACTTCTCCTAAGAAAAATTAAAATATGCAAAGTTCATCAAATTAATCCAAGTCCTTTCAAGTCAAAGGAGCGGGTATCTCACCTGAACTACTTGTCCTAGTTCTTTTTCACTTCTCCATTTTTGGCCTTTGTTAGCTATTGCAAAAAAAAAAAAAAAAAAAAAAAAAGAAAATTGTGGGGGAGGGAGGAAATGCTTTTTTTCCTTTTTAGAAGGTAATTCTATTTACTGTCACATCAGTCTTTAGTTGTTTTCTAAACCTTGTCGATTTGCATGTGATTCACTAACATAGTTTGCCTTCTAAGTGTGTCAGTAGTGTTAATATTGGGTAGTGAGGTGAAAACTGATGGATCTAAAACTCAAAGGGCCACCGATGTCAATGTTCATGTGCTAGTTATGTAACAGTAGGAAAGTCCCTAAGCTATATGAGTCTCTATGTCCTCATCTTTAATATGAGGATGGCAAAGTACAGACCTAGAGGCATTATTGTAAAGCTCAGAAATTATTTATTAAAGTTCTGAGCTTGTACATAGTTGCATTGCTGTTGTTGTTTAGTCACCAAGTTGTGTCTGACTCTTCTGTGACCCCGTGGACTATAGCCCACCAGGTTCCTCTGTCCATAGCATTTCTCTCCAGACAAGAATACTGGAGTGTGTTGCCATTTCTTTCAACCCAGGAATTGATTCCACTTCTCCTTCACTGCAGGCAGATTCTTTACCACTGAACCACCTGGGAGGTCCACATGGTTTCATAGTAGGTATTCAATAAAGGTGGCTATTTTACTATATCTTCGTTTCTTCCATGGAGAAGGCAAAGGCAACCCACTCCAGTACTCTTGCCTGGAAAATCCCAGGGACGGGGAAGCCTGGTGGGCTGCCGTCTATGGGGTTGCACAGAGTTGGACACGACTGAAGCGACTTAGCAGCAGCAGCAGCAGCAGCAGTTTCTTCCATTTTGCTATACAACCTATCTATCTATTGAGATAGCATGTTAACCTGCTGCTGCAGCTAAGTCGCTTCAGTTGTGTCCGACTCTGTGCAACTCCACAGACGGCAGCCCACCAGGCTCCCCCATCCCTGGGATTCTCCAGGCAAGCACACTGGAGTGGGTTGCCATTTCCTTCTCCAATGCATCAAAGTGAAAAGTGAAAGGGAAGTTGCTCAGTCGTGTCCAGCTCTTAGCGACCCCATGGACTGTAGCCTACCAGGCTCCTCTACCCATGGGAATTTTCAGGCAAGAGTACTGGAATGGGTTGCTATTGCCTTCTCTTCTTCTCTTCTCTTGCCATTGCCTTCTCATGCCTTTCCAGCATGTTAACTGAGGAGTCTCTAAATATTACATAGTCAAAAAACTTAATTGATGGACTCTGAGCTTGAATATGCTGGTGTTTTTCCAATATCTCAATATTTGCATATATAATAGTGTTTACCAACTGGTTGAAAGCATCTCACCAATATCTCATGTTTAGCACATGTCATCCTGAAACATCTTTATGAACAACCTAACTGGATATGGCATGATCAATCTTTTACAAAAGCTATATGGAAATTGCCTTTATCTCTTGGCAACATCAGTTCAGTTCAATTCAGTCACTCAGTCGTGTGTGACTCTTTGCTATCCCATGGACAGCAGCATGCCAGGCCTCCCTATCTATCATCAATTCCCAGAGCTTACTCAAACTCATGGGCGTTGAGTCGGTGATGCCATCCAAACATCTCATTCTCTGTCATCCCCTTCTCCTCCTGTCTTCAATCTTTCCCAGCATCAGGGTCTTTTCAGATGAGTCAGTTCTTCGCATCAGGTGGCCAAAGTATTGGAGTTTCAGCTTCAACATCAGTCCATCCAATGAATAATCAGGACCGATTTCCTTTAGGATGGACTGATTGGATCTCCTTGCTGTCCAAGGGATTCTCAAGAGTCTTCGCCAATACCACAGTTCAAAAGCATCAGTTATTCAGTGCTCAGCTTTCTTTATAGTCCAACTCTCACATCCATACATGACTACTGGAAAAGCCATAACCTTGACTAGACAGACCTTTGTTGACAAAGTAACATCTCTGCTTTTCAATATGCTATCTAGGTTGGTCATAACTTTCCTTCCAAGGAGTAAGCATCTTTTAATTTCATGACTGCAATCATCATCTGCAGTGATTTTCTGCAGGAGCCCAGAAAAATAAAGTCAGCCACTGTTTCCATTGTTTCCCCATCTATTTCCCATGAAGTGATAGGACCAGATGCCATGATCTTCGTTTTCTGAATGTTGAGCTTTAAGCCAACTTTTCACTCTCCTCTTTCACTTTCATCAAGAGGCTTTTTAGTTCCTCTTCACTTTCTGCCATAAGGGTGGTGTCATCTGCATATCTGAGGTTATTGATATTTCTCCCGGCAATCTTGATTCCAGCTTGTGCTTCTTCCAGCCCAGCGTTTCTCATGATATAGGAGACAGACCCTTGGTTTCTAAAATGAAAAATATGTACTTTCTGGAATGACCCAAATATTGATTATTTTTCCCCTCTGATTAGCTTTAGTCACCTGATTTGTGTATAATTCTGTACTGTAATATACCTTAGGTTGTGGAAGGCTCTTATTTTATATGATTTTTCTTTGCAGGTAAGAATGTTTTTCTATAAATAGGACTTTACTTGAAAACAATTACATACTTATTAAGTATAGTCAAATACTTTTAGTGAATATTAGTTTTGTTATAATTAACATGCTTTTTAATCAGAATTTCTTGGAAACTTCAATAGGTTAAGGGGAATTGTGAATCCTCCTAAACCTGTTATTTTTTTATACTTCATTAAGCACTACATGGGAGAAGGCAATGGCACCCCACTCCAGTAATCTTGCCTAGAAAATCTCATGGACGGGGGAGCCTGGTAGGCTGCAGTCCATGGGATCACTAGGAGTCAGACACGATTGAGCAACTTCACTTTCACTTCTCACTTTCATGCAATGGAGAAGGAAATGGCAACCTACTCCAGTGTTCTTGCCTGGAGAATCCCAGGGACGGGGGAGAGCCTGGTGGGCTGCCATCTCTGGGGTCACACAGAGTTGGACACGACTGAAGCAACTTAGCAGCAGCAGCAGCAGCAGCACTACATGACATGGGACATGAAAACAAAACAAAAACTGCTGCTTTTATTTAGCACAGACAAAAAAGGCCACAAAATGAATTTCTAATTTTTGTCAATTTTTTTTGTTTGAAATGTTTAATCTATAAGCATGATGATTTATGAATATAAATCAATTTAAGAAAGACCTAAAGGTGACCAAATCTCTCATCATCAGTGCCCTATATCTATGTCTGGTCAATGTGTACCTTCTAATTTTCCAAACTGATTTAATTCAGTGATTCTCCTTACCTGTTTTGTTGACCGTGTATCGGTCTTTCCATAAAGGAGTCTTTTGTTTACTTGTTTGCTTGCTTGCTTGTTTCAGGGGAGTCAAAAATGTATATAATAAAATTTAAATATAATTGTCATTACATTTAATGGGTGAGTGTCCTCTGATTTTCAGTGTGCACATTACTGATCACTTAACCAGGTTGCCTATTTGTTCACTCAGGATTAGGATTAGGGGTTTCCCAGGTCCCCAGCGTTCCTCAGCAGACAAACACCACCAAGACTTACCACAAATACAAACAGCCATTTTTGAAGATGTAATCAATCTTTTCTGCCTAATTAGGCTATGAAAAAATGGTCAGAGTTTTTCTAAAGCAACTATTATTAGGATACTTTTTTTTTACTTTAAACATTATAGAACCAAATGTATTTTAAAGTGAAACTCTATCTCTTAAGCACAGCCTGTCTTGGCCTGGGTAATGCAAACTTAACAAAATACTCCACTGTGACCTCCACTATTTTTAAAGGTTCAATTTTGACTGGCACTGGCCATAGATACTATATGTCTATGCTTATAGGAAAATAAGCGTCAAGGCTGTATATTGTCACCCTGCTTATTTAACTTATACGCAGAGTACATCATGAGAAACGCTGGGCTGGAAGAAGCACAAGCTGGAATCAAGATTGCCGGGAGAAATATCAATCACCTCAGATATGCAGATGACACCACCCTTATGGCAGAAAGTGAAGAGAAACTAAAAAGCCTCTTGGTGAAAGTGAAAGAGGAGAGTGAAAAATGTTGGCTCAACATTCAGAAAACTAAGATCACGGCATCTGGTCCCATCACTTCCTGGGAAATAGATGTGGAAACAATGGAAACAGTGTCAGACTTTATCTTTTTGGGCTCCAAAATCACTGCAGATGGTGACTGCAGTCATGAAATTAAAAGACGCTTACTCCTTGGGAGAAAAGTTATGACCAATCTAGATAGTATATTCAAAAGCAGAGACATTACTTTGCCAACAAAGGTCCGTTTAATCAAGGCTATGGTTTTTCCAGTGGTCATGTATGGATGCGAGAGTTGGACTGTGAAGATAGCTGAGCACTGAAGAATTGATGCTTTTGAACTGTGGTGTGGGAGTTGACTCTTGAGAATCCCTTGGACTGTAAGGAGATCCAACCAGTCCGTTCTGAAGGAGATCAGCCCTGGGTGTCCTTTGAAGGAATGATGCTAAAGCTGAAACTCCAGTACTTTGGCCACCTCATGTGAAGAACTGACTCATTGGAAAAAACTCTGATGCTGGGAGGGATTGGGGGCAGGAGGAAAAGGGGACGAGAGAGGATGAGATGGCTGGAGGGCATCACCAACTCAATGGACGTGAGTTTGAGTGAACTCTGGGAGATGGTGATGGACAGGGAGGCCTGGCATGCTGCAATTCATGGGGTCGCAGAGTCGGACATGACTGAGTAACTGAACTGAACCGAACTGAACTGAAGCTAATATTTTTAGGTGGTGATGTTCAGCAGGCCATACTCTCGATTTAGGTTATTTCTTGAAGGTGAAGGTGAAGGTGAAGTCGCTCAGTCGTGTCCGACTCTTTGCGACCCCATGGACTGTAACCTACAAGGCTTCTCTGTCCATGGGATTCTCCAGGCAAGAACACTGGAGTGGATTGCCATTTCCTTCTCCAGGGGATCTTCCCGACCCAGGGATCGAACCCGGGTCTCCCGCATTTAAAGGCAGATGCTTTAACCTCTGAGCCACCAGGGAAGCCCAGGTTATTTCTTAGCATCTACAATTTCTGAGGCCATTTTAAGCCTCATTAAAAAAATTTACTCTCAAGCAAGTAGAAATCATCTGGCCCTTCAAATGCCACCCACCTTGTTTCTGAATGTTCCGTGCTAACTTTGCAATCACCCTCGTCATGGTTACTTTAGCACCAGGCTCCAGGAAGATTGAATTTCATTTCTGGTCTCTCCATGACCTATTTTGTTTACCACAAGCACTGATTTATTGGGGAAAGAAATTTAAGGCTAAGTCTACTCTTCAGTAAAGTTCAACTCCTCCATGGCCTATGCTAAGACAACAACAAAAACTGGTCTCCACATTTGCCTTGATATTTTATGATTTTGCTCCCTGCAGAGTGCCCCCATCATCGACTTCCCCCTAAATAGGGTGACCATAAAATGTATGGTCCAAATGGGAAGACTTTTCAGAATGAAAGTAGGTGCTGATGATAGTTAGTCTAGACAATAGCCTTAAACCAGGACTATCCCAGGCCCCCTGGGACACAGCATCACCTTGCTTTAAGTGCATGATTACTGAAACAGCAGAGTCATAGAGAGCCCTAGTCAAGGAATGAAGGTCTGTGAACAGTTAGTATAAATGCATCTTTTAAATAATGGTACGTGGTGAGCTCAGAGACAATTTAAGTGGGAATAGGTTGTGTTTACCTTATTCTCTCATTTCTCCCTGACTCAACTTCCTTTTGTACCTCCTCACTCATGCTTCTTTATGTCACACCAGCATAGCTGTCCAGTTGAAAAATGTGCCCTGTGCTCATTTTAGAATATATGGAATATAACAAAGTGCATGCATGATTTCCAAGATTCTAAAGTGATCTGTGAAGCAGGTGTCTGGGGAGCCTTTGGAGAGACATGGTAGTCTTATGACAGCTTGCAAATTTACTCTTGACTTTGACAGATGCCAAAGACTGACTTTATCTGAACTACTCGTAGATTGTCTCCTCATAGTTTGGGAATATCTGCCTTGGAACTATGCTTACTCTAAGATAAGAGCATTGCCAACCTTTGCGGTTTTACCACTGTTACCACATAGAAGAAATCAGGCAATCTACTCTCATTACTATATTTTACTAGTGAAAATAAGGTCTTTCCTTTGCTTAGAGGTTAAAGTGTCTGCCTCCAATGCAGGAGACCTGGGTTCGATCCCTGGGTCGGGAAGATCCTCTGGAGAAGGAAATGGCAATCCACTCCAGTATTCTTGCCTGGAGAATCCCATGGACAGAGAAGCCTAGTAGGTTACAGTCCATGGGGTCACAAAGAGTTGGACACGACTGAGTGACTTCACCTCACCTTTGCCTCCAAACAGTCCTCCATATAGCACAGCTCACTATCTTGTTGGCAGTTCTGTTTTAAATGTGGTGCCTGGGGCTACATGATGCATAGTGCACCTAGAGTGAATCTATAAAGAGAAATTTTAATCCTCTTGTTGGTATCTTTCTGATAACAATAACCTTTCTTTCAAATTTTCTGTATCTCCATGAAAGACATTTTTTTTTTTTTACCCAGGGACGGGGGAGAGCCTGGTGGGCTGCCATCTCTGGGGTCACACAGAGTTGGACACGACTGAAGCAACTTAGCAGCAGCAGCAGCAGCAGCACTACATGACATGGGACATGAAAACAAAACAAAAACTGCTGCTTTTATTTAGCACAGACAAAAAAGGCCACAAAATGAATTTCTAATTTTTGTCAATTTTTTTTGTTTGAAATGTTTAATCTATAAGCATGATGATTTATGAATATAAATCAATTTAAGAAAGACCTAAAGGTGACCAAATCTCTCATCATCAGTGCCCTATATCTATGTCTGGTCAATGTGTACCTTCTAATTTTCCAAACTGATTTAATTCAGTGATTCTCCTTACCTGTTTTGTTGACCGTGTATCGGTCTTTCCATAAAGGAGTCTTTTGTTTACTTGTTTGCTTGCTTGCTTGTTTCAGGGGAGTCAAAAATGTATATAATAAAATTTAAATATAATTGTCATTACATTTAATGGGTGAGTGTCCTCTGATTTTCAGTGTGCACATTACTGATCACTTAACCAGGTTGCCTATTTGTTCACTCAGGATTAGGATTAGGGGTTTCCCAGGTCCCCAGCGTTCCTCAGCAGACAAACACCACCAAGACTTACCACAAATACAAACAGCCATTTTTGAAGATGTAATCAATCTTTTCTGCCTAATTAGGCTATGAAAAAATGGTCAGAGTTTTTCTAAAGCAACTATTATTAGGATACTTTTTTTTTACTTTAAACATTATAGAACCAAATGTATTTTAAAGTGAAACTCTATCTCTTAAGCACAGCCTGTCTTGGCCTGGGTAATGCAAACTTAACAAAATACTCCACTGTGACCTCCACTATTTTTAAAGGTTCAATTTTGACTGGCACTGGCCATAGATACTATATGTCTATGCTTATAGGAAAATAAGCGTCAAGGCTGTATATTGTCACCCTGCTTATTTAACTTATACGCAGAGTACATCATGAGAAACGCTGGGCTGGAAGAAGCACAAGCTGGAATCAAGATTGCCGGGAGAAATATCAATCACCTCAGATATGCAGATGACACCACCCTTATGGCAGAAAGTGAAGAGAAACTAAAAAGCCTCTTGGTGAAAGTGAAAGAGGAGAGTGAAAAATGTTGGCTCAACATTCAGAAAACTAAGATCACGGCATCTGGTCCCATCACTTCCTGGGAAATAGATGTGGAAACAATGGAAACAGTGTCAGACTTTATCTTTTTGGGCTCCAAAATCACTGCAGATGGTGACTGCAGTCATGAAATTAAAAGACGCTTACTCCTTGGGAGAAAAGTTATGACCAATCTAGATAGTATATTCAAAAGCAGAGACATTACTTTGCCAACAAAGGTCCGTTTAATCAAGGCTATGGTTTTTCCAGTGGTCATGTATGGATGCGAGAGTTGGACTGTGAAGATAGCTGAGCACTGAAGAATTGATGCTTTTGAACTGTGGTGTGGGAGTTGACTCTTGAGAATCCCTTGGACTGTAAGGAGATCCAACCAGTCCGTTCTGAAGGAGATCAGCCCTGGGTGTCCTTTGAAGGAATGATGCTAAAGCTGAAACTCCAGTACTTTGGCCACCTCATGTGAAGAACTGACTCATTGGAAAAAACTCTGATGCTGGGAGGGATTGGGGGCAGGAGGAAAAGGGGACGAGAGAGGATGAGATGGCTGGAGGGCATCACCAACTCAATGGACGTGAGTTTGAGTGAACTCTGGGAGATGGTGATGGACAGGGAGGCCTGGCATGCTGCAATTCATGGGGTCGCAGAGTCGGACATGACTGAGTAACTGAACTGAACCGAACTGAACTGAAGCTAATATTTTTAGGTGGTGATGTTCAGCAGGCCATACTCTCGATTTAGGTTATTTCTTGAAGGTGAAGGTGAAGGTGAAGTCGCTCAGTCGTGTCCGACTCTTTGCGACCCCATGGACTGTAACCTACAAGGCTTCTCTGTCCATGGGATTCTCCAGGCAAGAACACTGGAGTGGATTGCCATTTCCTTCTCCAGGGGATCTTCCCGACCCAGGGATCGAACCCGGGTCTCCCGCATTTAAAGGCAGATGCTTTAACCTCTGAGCCACCAGGGAAGCCCAGGTTATTTCTTAGCATCTACAATTTCTGAGGCCATTTTAAGCCTCATTAAAAAAATTTACTCTCAAGCAAGTAGAAATCATCTGGCCCTTCAAATGCCACCCACCTTGTTTCTGAATGTTCCGTGCTAACTTTGCAATCACCCTCGTCATGGTTACTTTAGCACCAGGCTCCAGGAAGATTGAATTTCATTTCTGGTCTCTCCATGACCTATTTTGTTTACCACAAGCACTGATTTATTGGGGAAAGAAATTTAAGGCTAAGTCTACTCTTCAGTAAAGTTCAACTCCTCCATGGCCTATGCTAAGACAACAACAAAAACTGGTCTCCACATTTGCCTTGATATTTTATGATTTTGCTCCCTGCAGAGTGCCCCCATCATCGACTTCCCCCTAAATAGGGTGACCATAAAATGTATGGTCCAAATGGGAAGACTTTTCAGAATGAAAGTAGGTGCTGATGATAGTTAGTCTAGACAATAGCCTTAAACCAGGACTATCCCAGGCCCCCTGGGACACAGCATCACCTTGCTTTAAGTGCATGATTACTGAAACAGCAGAGTCATAGAGAGCCCTAGTCAAGGAATGAAGGTCTGTGAACAGTTAGTATAAATGCATCTTTTAAATAATGGTACGTGGTGAGCTCAGAGACAATTTAAGTGGGAATAGGTTGTGTTTACCTTATTCTCTCATTTCTCCCTGACTCAACTTCCTTTTGTACCTCCTCACTCATGCTTCTTTATGTCACACCAGCATAGCTGTCCAGTTGAAAAATGTGCCCTGTGCTCATTTTAGAATATATGGAATATAACAAAGTGCATGCATGATTTCCAAGATTCTAAAGTGATCTGTGAAGCAGGTGTCTGGGGAGCCTTTGGAGAGACATGGTAGTCTTATGACAGCTTGCAAATTTACTCTTGACTTTGACAGATGCCAAAGACTGACTTTATCTGAACTACTCGTAGATTGTCTCCTCATAGTTTGGGAATATCTGCCTTGGAACTATGCTTACTCTAAGATAAGAGCATTGCCAACCTTTGCGGTTTTACCACTGTTACCACATAGAAGAAATCAGGCAATCTACTCTCATTACTATATTTTACTAGTGAAAATAAGGTCTTTCCTTTGCTTAGAGGTTAAAGTGTCTGCCTCCAATGCAGGAGACCTGGGTTCGATCCCTGGGTCGGGAAGATCCTCTGGAGAAGGAAATGGCAATCCACTCCAGTATTCTTGCCTGGAGAATCCCATGGACAGAGAAGCCTAGTAGGTTACAGTCCATGGGGTCACAAAGAGTTGGACACGACTGAGTGACTTCACCTCACCTTTGCCTCCAAACAGTCCTCCATATAGCACAGCTCACTATCTTGTTGGCAGTTCTGTTTTAAATGTGGTGCCTGGGGCTACATGATGCATAGTGCACCTAGAGTGAATCTATAAAGAGAAATTTTAATCCTCTTGTTGGTATCTTTCTGATAACAATAACCTTTCTTTCAAATTTTCTGTATCTCCATGAAAGACATTTTTTTTTTTTTTGCTGCAGTTGAGAGATATGAAATCTGATCATTCCAATCAGATGGATCTTTGGCAGAGATAAAAACCACAAAAATATATGCTTAAATAAATGAACCTGAGAGAGGGAGAATGTGTGAAAGATCATATAGTTGAACCAAGCACAAATACACCACCGTGTGAGTGCTGGATGCAAAGAAATTTGACTGGAGCATGAGAGCGACTAGAACAATCATTAATGTACCATCCTGGTTAAGTACGATATCTGTCTATTATTACTGTTATTTTCTTATGCTCATAGATCAGGAGTAAGTGTGAAGTTGCTATGATCCAGTTATTATTCTGGATTCAAGTTTCAGGCTTACGTTAATGATTGGAAAATTTAGAAAACCACTTAAAGTGCAATAATCACTTAATGTTTTTCTCCATCCCGGTTTTCAGCTGAACTGGCTGCACCATTCAGATCAATATCAGTGTCTGGGATTAGCAGATGACACCCATCAGCCTCATCTTTAAAATGAGACAGACCCTCTCCTTGTTTTACTTTCTGTCTACATGGGCTTTGGTGTCATTTTTTAAGTCATTCATTGTTCATATGCCCAGATATAGCCTTTAGTGAAAAAGTTTTCTTTTCTCAACATCATCATTTTTTTTTAAGTAACATACAAAATCCCTTGAAACTCATACTATATTTCATATAATTTACTGGTTTACACATCACCTGAAATCAAGAGCATATCAACTTGTCAGTTTCCCGCGTATGAAATTCTTAGTGTAAAGTTTGTATATGAGATGGAACAGAAAATGCAAAATTATGATTGAGCATTTAAAAGAACAAATAATGAAATAGAAGGATTCTAAAAGAACTCTATTATTTCATATTAAAACTGAAGTAAAAGTGAACCTCTCTTTAATCTAGATATACTCATGAAAAGTGATACCCAAATTGGATTTTTAGAAAAGCAATATTTAATCCTCTAAAAAATTCAGTGTTTTAAAGTCACATCAAGTGAGTACCTTTGTAAAACAAATATTCATTCCTTTATTGGTTTTATGTAATATTTTACAATTTTAGTTTGCTTATGTGAAATGCATCTAGATTCTGGATCCTCTTTTCTTCCTTGACTATTTTTCTGACTAGGGAATCTCACCAAAGGCCATGGATTTAAATGGTGTCATCCTGTTATAGGCACCCATAATTGTATCTCCCTGAATTCTGCCCTGATCCACAGAATTTACTTCTGCCTACATTGAAATGCCCAACACCCTCCCAAATCTGATACACTAGGGTGGGTTTTTTTTTTCTATACTATTAAGAAGGTGACACCCTCCACCTGGTTGCTCAGGTAAAACCTAGGAGGTAATCTTAATCTCTCCTTTTGTCTCTTATTTACCCTCTCCTCCCGATTCTCTTATCCACTTTCAAGTTTACTAGCAAGATGTATTTTGAGACCAAGTTTCCTTGCCACTGAGTCTAAATACAGTAAAAAAAAAAAAAAAAAAAAATCACTATTGTCATCCTTCTTAAAGTAGTTTAAAAACTCCCTGGCTCATCTGCCTAGCATTCTTATTAATAGTATTTTACTACTGCATATTTTTCACTTAGCAGCAAAAATATACTTTTTGTAATTAAAAAAAAAAAAAATTGCATTGCTCCCCTGTTAAAAAAAAAAAAAAAATCACTATTGTCATCCTTCTTAAAGTAGTTTAAAAACTCCCTGGCTCATCTGCCTAGCATTCTTATTAATAGTATTTTACTACTGCATATTTTTCACTTAGCAGCAAAAATATACTTTTTGTAATTAAAAAAAAAAAAAATTGCATTGCTCCCCTGTTAAAATGTGAGGAAACCACCTATAGATTGATAAAATCCAGTCATTAAAGAGGAAAATAGAGATACCATGTTAAAACTTTAGGGATCACCAAGATTGGAATTTAGAAAGTAAAATATAAATACTCTCACTGTAACAAATCAAGCATATGTGTGATAGATAGATGCAGGCATAGGTAGAGCATTGAGAGATATTAACTGATACGATTACAGATGGGAAAAGAAACCAGAGAGAATTAATTTATTCATTTTTTCATAACAAAGTCTCATTTGACACTACTGAATCATCATGCACCATTTTTCACAAAAGAAAATGAAAAAAAAAAATGACAAATTTCCAAACATGGAGAAGAAACTTCTAAGATGATTCTAAAGCATTTTGTTTTGCCAAAACCTAAAGAACTGCTCAAAGAATGAAAATCCAGCAAAATGACAAGTCAGCCTGTAAAAGCTTCTATTGGCCAAACTTAGGAAACTTGAGTATAAACATGACAATTTTTATTTTACTTAGGTAAAATAAGAGTACAAACTAAGTAAAATAAGAGTACAAACTCCCAAGCTTCTAACAAGCAAACAAATGCAGGTACATACATAATTACATATACATACATATATTTTATACATATATATACACACACACATTGAATAAGGGAGAGAAGAAAGTTCTTTTCTATGATAGAATGACAGCTAATGAACATAGAAGAAATAAAAGTTAGAAAATCACCACTGTGAAACATTATAACAATTATGGCCCAGAATTTATGTATAAATATTGGCCACATATTAGGAAATAAAAGGTCACTTTGAATTCCAAAAAGTAGAAAAATCACATTCGGCAATGTCTGATCTGAGTGCAATAATAAATCTAAAAACCAATGATAACATCAAAAATATAAAAGCAAAAAGAAAAAAAAAAGGAATAGGGGAGGGATAAGCAATGCATGGATATTGAAAGAAAGGAAAGAAGAAAGAGGGAAAGGAAGATGAGAGAAAAGAAAAAAGTAAAGCAAGGAAGGAAAGAGGAAAGGAAGATGGAATTTACCTGGCAGTCCAGTGGTTAAGACTCTGTGCTTTCACTGCAGGGGGCACAGCGTCAATCTAAGATTTGTCATGCTATGTAAAAAATAAAAAAAAAGAGGGAAGAGAGGGAGGATTCCATTTTGATTTACATATGCTGTTTTTATTTATTATGTCATATTTTTACCAATTAAGTATAGTAAAAAATGTACCTTCCTTTGTATCTCCTTACTTTATACTCTTTTTGATCTAATTGTCTTAGGTATTTTTCCTACATGAATATCAAACCATGTCAGTGTTACAATTTTTGTTTCAATTGTTAAATATAATTTAGAAAACTCAAGAAGAAAAGTTTACTGTGTTTACCCATATTTTTGCTTACTCTGTTCTCTTTCTGGGGTCCCAAGTTTCCATCTTTTATTGTTTTCTGTCTAGAGAACTTTTCTTTAGCCATTCTAGTATAAGTTTCTGATAGCATAATACCTTATTTTTCTTTCATCTGAGAAAGTGTTGAGTTCTTATTCATTCCTAAAGGATATCTTCGCTGGATATAGGACTCCTAATTGATAGTTCTTTTCCTTCAGTAACTGAAAAATATCACCTTTTTCTGTCTTGCATGCTTCCCCATGGGAAATTCTCTGTCATTTGAACTGTTTTTCCTGTATAGATAAGAAGATATTCCTCTCTTGATGTTTTGAAATTGTTTTTGTTTTGTTTTGTTTTTAGTTTTAAAAATGTTGACTATGATGTTTCTTGTGGTGGATTTCTTTGAGTTTTATCTTGTTTGGAGTTTTGTCAAATTCTTGAATATGTGATCTTGTTGCTCTTACCAACTTCAAGACTTTTTCAACTGTTATTTTTCAAATATGTTTTTATCCTTATGCTTTATCATCTCCTCCCAAGAGTTCCATTAATGAGAGGTAGATCTTCTGTTATATGTAATCCAGCAGGTCCCTAATGCTTTCTCATTTTTTTGTCCAGCCTATTTTCTCTCTGTTGTTTACACTGGATAATTTCTCTTATTCTATCTCTGGTTTACTCACTCTTTCCTCTGCCCCTTCCATCCTACTGATGAACCCTTCTCTTGATTATTATTATTATTTTTTTTTTGGTATTGGGCTTTACAAAATTTCTTTCTAGTTCTTTTTTATTCTTTCAATTCATTGTTGAGACTTCCTACTTTGCTGAGATGGTCTCTCTTATTTTTTTGTTTCAAATGTATTTGCAGTTCTCTTTAAAGCATTTTTATGACTGCTACTTTAACATCTTTGCAGATCATTCTAACATCTCTATCACTTTGATGTTAACGTCTATTGATTGCTTTCTTTAACTCCATTTGAAATCTTCTTGTTTCTTAGTATGATGCATAATTTTTGATTGATGTCTAGGGATTCTGCATGTTATGTTATGGGAGTCTGGATTTTATTTAAGGCCTTGTACATTAATGAAACAATGATTCTGATACCCAGGAGCTTGCATTCTATGGGAGGTGGGTAATGGGAGAGAGGGAAACAGACAATAAAAAATAAAACTAACAAGTAGGTATATTTCAGGCCATGTTAGTAGGTAATATGCTGTGACATTTATATATATATATATATATATATGTATGTATATATACACATACATACATACATAGCAAAGGGATAAATTGCAATTTTAAATAATGGCATCACAGTAGGATATGTTGAGAGTGTGAGATTAGACCAAGGACTTGAAGAAGGCAAGAGAGTTAGCCACAGTGAAATTGAGGGGACAATATTTATAACAAGAAATAGCCAGTGCAAACATCCTAAGGCAAGAATATACCTCCAGTTGAGATAGAAAAGGAAGAACCCAATGTATAAAGTGGATGATGGAATGGGAGGTGAGAAGAAAATGAGGACTGAATTGCTTAGACCTTAAAAGATATTGAAAGTAATTTTCCTTTTACCCTGAAAATAGAAGTCACTGCGTACTTTAAACATAGCAGTGACATCAGCTGTTTTTTCTTCTCAGTGCCTCACTTTGGCTATATTGTTGAAGATAGGCTACCCTGGCTAAAGGCCTATTAGGAGGTTATTGCAGAAATCCAAATACAATACTATAGTGAAACCAGAGTAATATCAGTGAAAGTCATAAGTGTTGAGGTTTGGGATATATTCTGAAGTTAAAACAAATAGGACTTTTTTGGACTGATTGGATATGCAGTGTGAGGGAAAGAGAGAGCTGACAAAGACAGTTCCAAGAGCTTGCATTTGAACATCTGGAAAAAGAGATTGCCTTCAGCTGACATGAAGGAACCTGGAGGCAAGTTTATGTAAAAGTATCAGGAATCTAGTTTTGAGCAAGTTAAGTTTCAGATGACTGTGAGACATCCAAGTAAAGATATCGTGTAGACAGTCAGATAAGGGAGATTGGAATCTGGGGTCTAAGGGCTGGACTGGGGGGCATTCCACAATTAAGAAGACAGGAGGAGAAACTGAGAAGATGTGGCCAGAGAGGTAGGAGAAAAAGCCAGGTGCATGTGGCAACCTGGAAGCCACACAAAGAAAGTGCATCAATAAGGAGGAAGTGATGTACTGTGTCAGATGCTGCTGGTGGTTCCAGAAAGATGAGAACTAAGAATTGGTCATTCGTTTATCATCACGGAATCACCAGACCTTGAGAGGAGCAGTTTTGTTGCAGTGGTGTTAAGAGTAAAATAGTGACCTGAATAGATTTGTGCAGGAATGAGCAAAGAGGAGCTGGAGTCAGTAAGAACAGACAAGACTTTGTATGTGAGTAAAGAAGAGGAAAAGAAATGAGTGATAGTTGAGCTTGTCAAGGGAGAATTTTTTTTTTTTGGGGGGGTAGAAGATAAAGCAGTATTTTTGTATTATGATGGAAATTATACAGGAAAGCCAAAAATTACATGTAGGAAGGAGAGGTGAAATTGTTGAGTGATGACCTTTTCTAGTAAATGGGAGATGTTTTGTAGTGCCAAAGGAGAGATATTGGCTTTGAGCAGAAGCATGGACAGCAGTCAATGGTAATAAACAAAAATGCAAAGTATTTGGGTATAGATGGTGGTAGATCTATAACTGGGAGTTCTAGAAGTTCTCTTCTAACTGCTATAATTTTCTCAGAAAAGTGAAAAACAAGGACACTAGAGGAGAGTGAAGATGAGAGGAAGTGTTAGGTATTTAGAGAGAAGAAGGATGAAAATGACATTTGGAGAATGACTTTCCATTCTCCTGGATGATTAACCTAGGGACTTAGAATAAAATTACCAAGACAGCATTAAATGACTCTCTTGGGGTTCAAAGTCATGAATTTAAATGAAACCAGACAGCATGGCTGATTTCATTCCTGAACGGCTGTTAATTGTTGAAAATTTCTTACTGAGTAAAGTCTGCCTCACCTTTTCCCCTACTCCTGTTCGAATATACAGAAAGCATTTCACTCTCTTTTTCCCATTTTAGCCCAGCAACTAGTTGGAAATCCCTATTTCAAGCCACCTCTGCCTATTCTTTCCTAGACTAAGTTTACATGTCTTTCTTTGGCATGTATTCAGACCCTTTACTTCCCTGAAGATATACTTCTCATTAGTAAAGTCTGTCCTAGAATGTAGACCACACTAACGATCCATACCTCCCCATTAATATTAAACTGGCCTCTCCAGACTAAAAATATGGGGACCATTGTTTGGTAACATTGAACACCACAGGGGTGTGTGTGTTATTTGCTCAGTCATGTCCAACTTTGCAACCCCATGGATTTAACCTGCCAGGCTTCTCTGTCCATGGAATTCCTTAGGCAAGAATACTGGAGTGGGTTGCCATTGCCGTCTCCAGGTGATCTTCCAGACCCAGGGATCGAACTCAGGTCTCCTGCATTATAGGCAGATTCTTTACAGTCTGAGCCACCAGGGAAATTGCTTTGCAAATAATGAAAGTGTTCTGTGCCCCCATTTTCTATCCTTTGGCCCCAGGAAATGAACAAGCTAGTCCTACAAATTAAAACCATTTAATTTTAAAAATTGTAAATTTAAAATTTAATTTAAATTTAAATTTTAAATTTTAAAAGTTCTAGCAGCTTCACCAGAATACAGTAGAAAGTACATTCTCCTGGATGTTAAGAGGACTGGGTCCTGACCCCAGCTCACTATAATCTGATTCACATATGGATTTGAGCAAATAACTTTCCAGTCTCCTCACTCTCATGACTGCTGAACTGGATATCACTACAATCTTTCCCCACTCTATAACTCCACCATTTCGTCTGTCCTTTCAATTCTCTCACATAAATACCACCAGAATGGGAAATTACAAGCTAAACTAGCTTGGAGGTAGAGTTGACTGTTTCTTTTTTTCAGGCAGAAGATACAATAAAACCTCTTTCCCCAGAGCATGACTATTTGAATATGACATGATGAGAAAACAGTTTTAGTTTCCAGCATGCCTAGTTTCATGTTATGGGTGAATCTGAATCTATCCTCACCTGGGTTACACTAACTGTTGGAAAATTTCTGTTATAACTTGCCAAAACACATGAGTATATTTCTAAAGAAATTATAGTTTCATTCTGTATAATTATTTTTTTAGAAAGTAAACATCAAATATAACCTAGGAGTGAATAAGAAATTGATGTGTAAAAGTTTATGGAAATTTTCTATAATATTCCAATAATATTTCTAAATTTTTAATTGTTTTTGCACCATGTTTCTAATAAAATACCAGGAAGATTTTTCTGGCTATTTTACAAATAGTAGAAGTATTAAGTGCAATTTTATTTTGTTCCAGGCTCATATTTTAAAAGTTCACAATACCTTTGTTCTTAACATATAATTAGATAAAGGAGAAGAGATCAATTGCATGAGTTCACAAGAATGAGCTCTATTATTTTTAATAATTCACAGGAATTTTAAAAATAATAATCAGACTTTGAAATCCAGCCAGTGTTGGCATTTGTCAAACACTAAATTTTTCTCAGTAAACAGATTGGAAATCACTCTTTTAAAATCATCTTGAATTTCAGAATCTATGTGTCTGGAACACTTTTCAATTTATCTTCTGAGAGTATTCCTAAGTAGCATTTAAGTAACGATACCTAAACAAAGACATCACAAGGAAAAAAACCAATATTCTTCCTGGACATAGGTACAAAAATCTCTAACAAAATATCACTAAACCATATCCAACAATTAGTCTATTGGGTACAAGGGATTATACCCCATAACTAAGTGAGATTAATTCTGGAAATGCAAAATTGGTTTAATCCAAAATAAACTAGGTGATCTTTCAAAAGGGTATGACAATAGCTCAATTAAGGAAAAATAGGTTTTTAATAAGTGGTGCCAGAACAACTGGATGTATTTGTTAAACAACAACAACAACAAAAACTTATCCCCTTCCTCACACCACACACAAATATTGCCTGGAATGTGGATCATAAACATAAATGTAAGAGCTAAACCTATAAAACTTCTAAAAAATAGTAAAACATGACCTCAAGGACACAATCCACAAAAGGAAAAAAGATAAGTTGGACTTCAGCACAATACTAAGTGCTTGCAAGGTTGTGGAACAACTTGAATCCTCATACATTTTTAATAGGAATATAAAAGTTTGGAAACAGTTCAACAATTTCTTAAAAATTTAGACGTGTATTTAAATCAACCTCAATACTTCACTCCTGGATCTCTACACAAGAGAAATGCAAGCATACACACAGCCTTATTTGTGACTCTTCATGGCAATATTATTCATCCCAAACTGTAAATAATTCAAATGTCCATTACAGATGAATACAGCCAAAAGTGTAATGTATGTATACAATGAAGTATTAATCAATTCAAAGGAAGAAACTAGTGATCCAGTCTACAATCTAAAAGTCAAAACGGATTTATACACAAAACAATAGAGAGAGAAAGCAGATCAGTATTTGCTTGGGCTGAAGGTGAAAAGCAGTGTCAGAGAAATTTATGGAGAGATGGAAATGTTCTAAAACTGAATTGCAGGGTAGGCTGCAAAACTCTATAAATTTGCTAAAAATGGTCAAATGATTATAAATGGATGAATTTTATAGTATATGAAGTTTAGAGCAATGAAACTGTAAGAAGTAGACTACTATAGTAAACCAAAAACATGACTAAACCTTATGAGCTATGTGACCAGCAAGGATAGCATGTAAAGTATTCTTCAGTGTTATCAGTGTTTAGTTACAATTACTATGAAGATTCAGTTTTATTTTTACTGCAAGTGTGGAAAATGTGATGATAGATATTTTTTTTCAAAATTGCCCTTAGTGCTTCCACCCTGTACTGCTATATTGTGTAGTTTACCATCAAATTCTTTAGAAATGACAGGAATGCTTATCATTATGACATCCCCTCACTTTGAACAAACTCTGATTGGGCAACAACCTTCTCTGGAGATAGGTACCTAATCCATATTATTTCCTATTTGTTGATGCCAGTCCTTTTTGCTCATGGTAACTGATCAGTGGATTGATTTGAAAGAACAAATACTCAGGTTTTTCTACAGTAGAACATAAGAAAATCCATATGAAAAATATGCTCAGGAAGTGCAATGAGGATTCAAAGACAAAGTATGACCAAGCCTTTGACTGTGTGGATCACAGCAAACTGTGGAAAATTCTGAAAGAGATGGGAATACCAGACCACCTGACCTGTCTCCTGAGAAACCTATATGCAGATCACGAAGCAACATTTAGAACTGGACATGGAAAAACATACTGGTTCCAAAAAGGAAAAGGAGTACATCAAGGCTGTATATTGTCACCCTGCTTATTTAATTTATATGCAGAGTACATCATGAGAAACACTGGGCTGGATGAAGCACAAGCTGGAATCAAGGTTGCTGGGAGAAATATCAATAACCTCAGATATGCAGATGACACCACCCTTATGGCAGAAAGTGAAGAAGAACTAAAGAGCCTCTTGGTGAAAGTAAAAGTGGAGAGTGAAAAAGTTGGCTTAAAACTCAACATTCAGAAAACGAAGATCATGGCATCTGGTCCCATCACTTCATGGGAAATAGATGGGGAAACAGTGGAAACAGTGAGAGACTTTATTTTTCTCAGCTCCAAAGTCACTGCAGATAGTGACTGCAGTCATGAAATTAAAAGACGCTTACTCCTCAGAAAGAAGGTTATGACCAACCTAGACAGCATATTAAAAAGCAGAGACATTATTTTGCCAGCAAAATTCTGTCTAGTCAAGGCTGTGGTTTTTTCAGTAGTCATGTATGGATGTGAGAGTTGGACTGTGAAGAAGGTTGAGCGCCGAAGAATTGATGCTTTTGAAATGTAGTGTTGGAGACAACACTTGAGAGTCTCTTGGACTGCAAGGACATCCAACTAGTCCATCCTAAAGATCCGTCTTGAGTGTTCATTGGAAGGACTGATGTTGCAGCTGAAACTCCAACACTTTGGCCACCTGATGTGAAGAGCTGACTCATTTGAAAAAGCTCTGATGCTGGAAAAGAGCTTCCCTGGTGGCTCAGACAGTAAAGCGTCTGCCTACAATGTGGGAGACCTGGGTTCAATCCCTGGGTCGTGAAGGTCCAATAGAGAAGGTCCCTGGAGAAGGTCCAATACTCTTGCCTGGAAAATCCCATGGACAGAGGAGCCTGGTAGGCTGCAGTCCATGGAGTCGAGAAAGATGCTGCGAAAGGTTGAAGGCAGGAGGAAAAGGGGACGACAGAGGATGAGATGGTTGGATGGCATCACTGATTCAATGGACATGAGTTTGGGTAAACTCCGGGAGTTGGTGATGGACAGGGAGGCCTGGTGTGCTGCAGTCCATAGGGTAGCAAAGAGTTGAATACTACTGAGCAACTGAACTTAACTGAACTTTTAAATTTTTAATGGAATAGGTATATATAGAACGTTATTAGTCTGAAATTTTCATTTGCTACTGATTTTCCTAGAAAACAAAATGAAAGCTAATCACATGTTTGTATATACACAACTTGCATATACACACATGTATTTGCCCATACCCACATGCCTAAACCTATATCTACATGTGTCCATGAGGGCACGCCCAGCTGTGCCTGACTCTCTGTGGCCCCATGGACTATTGCCTGTCAGGCTCTTCTGTCCATAGGATTCTCCAGGCAAGAGTACTGGAGTGGGTTGCCGTTCTCTTCTCCAGGGGATCTTCCTGACCCAGGGATCAAACGTGAGTCTCTTGCATCTCCTGCATTGGCAGGCAGGTTCTTTACCAGCTGAGCCACCAGAGAAGCCCTATGTCTACATAGATTTGTTTTATTTTCAAGTCTCTCTCTGTCACAGGTTGAATCGTGCTCCTAAAAGTAATATGTGGACATCTTAACCCCCAGTACCTTGAAATGTGACCATATTTGGATTCAGGTTCTTATAGGCATAATCAAGTTAGAGTGGGCTGTAGTCTAAAAGACTGGTGTTCTTATAAAAAGGGGAAATTTGAATGCACAGAGAAAAGACATTGTGAAGAAACAGGGAGAATGCCCTTTGCAAGTTAGAGACCTGGGAAAACATCCCACCCTCACAGCCTTCAAGAGGAACCCAGCTGTGCTGCTACCCTGATCTGGGACTTCCAGAACTGGAAGTCTGTCTGAGAGATCTGGGACTTCCAGAACTATGAGACAGTAAATTCTTGCTGTTTAAACCACTCAGTCTGTGTTATTTTGTTATGGCAGCTTTAGCAAACCTATGCACTGGCTTCGGCAGGGCTGCATAGAATAGAAACTGAAATGTTTTATGTGCAAATAATCTAGAGTTTGCTTGTTAAATTCAAATTGATTTGCTACTGAAATGACAAATAGAGTTGGAAAATATTGCAAGAACTGCAATATATTGTATCTACAAGAGAAGAAGGAAAGATATATTCAATGTGTAATACAAAGTATGACAAACGTTAAGCTTGTCGTCTCATATTAAAATTCTATCTGGCTTCGTGGATCCTATTGGCAGAGGAAGTGACTAAGAGAGGGATTTAGGTGGAAATAAAAGTCATTCATGTGCATCTACAATAGCTTGAATTCAGAATAGAAAGGCATTCTCTCTATTTCTGACATTATGGTTTTCCCATGATATATCTCTGCAAATTCCTGTAAACCCCTGCAGTACATAACATTCACCTGGGCAATTGGTTATGCTAAGCAGATGTTAAATGTAATATAGTAACAGAGGTGGAGACATTACTAGGAAACATTTTGAAATGTCCCCTTCTTAGAAAGTTTTATGCTGTTTATTAGTACTTAGAAGAGAAGCAAAGGATGCCTTCTTGTATGTGTATATAAAAATACCCAAATATATGTATGTACATACATACACATAGACATATTTTTTGGTAAATATTTTATCAACCACTAAGAAAGAGTAAAAAGTACTCAGAAATTTATTTTAGCTGTCTCTTTCCAGATTTTTTTTTGTTATTGCAAAGTGATAAAAGAGAAAGTAATCCATTACTGAAATGAAAACTTCCTACTTCAAAATCCATTCACTTTCATCATGTAAAAGAGAAGAAATGAAAAGATAAATTTTAAAGACATTGGATCTTAAGCTCCTAGCTAAAAAGTGAGATTTAAATTACCTTGGACACAGACTGTAAATGGAACAGCTATACAGCAGGCCCTCTTATCTGCGTGCTCCAAATCCATGAATTCAACCCACCGCAGATAGGAAGTCTGTTGGTCGAATCCCAGGGTGTGGAATATGAAGATAGGAAGGGCTGAGTGCGTTAGCCATGTTTTGTAATGGGCTTAAACATCTCTGGATTTTGGCATCTGCAGGGAGTCCGAAAACTACTCCCCTAAGGACATGAAGACTCAACTGTACTAGAATGTGTGCATTTCACGCAACTCCAAATCTATCGATTTGTCTGTGCATAACTCTCTATATCTATCTATCTATGATCCTACTGTTGCTCTTATTCTCTAAATAACCTAAATGAGTGTCATGATATTGCTTGCTCTATTACTCTGTCTCACTCTCTTCCTCTCTGACTTCAGAGAAGGAAAGTTTTATAGACACTACTTCCACTTTGAGAAAACCTCTTGTTCAATGGCCTCTTATCACAGAGCCTCTCATTATATCATTGCCTCTTTGATTTCTCTTGGTGCCTATGTCCTAGAGACTTTAAGAAAAACAAATATAAAAGTGAGCTTACAGATACTGCCATAGGCCCCTAGTCTATCACCCATCCTTTCAGGTACATGCATACAATAGAATGCTACTCAGCCTTAAAAAATAAGGAAACTGCTGTTTGGGACACATGGATGAACATAGAGGACATTGTGCTAAGTGAAATAAGCCAGTCACAGTAAGAAAAATACTGTATGATTCTGCATCTGTAAGGAATCTAAAATCATCAGATTCATAGAAACAGAGTAACGTGACATTGCCAGATGCTGGGGGAGGGAACATGGTGAGGTCCTAACCAAGAGGTATGTTTCAGTTATGCAAGATCGATAAGTTCTGGAGAAGTGCTGTACAACATTGTACCTGTAGTTAGTATTGTACTCCTAAAAAATCTCATGAGAATAAATACAATGTTAAATTTTTCATCACAACAATAAAAATAAGTCGTAACTTGAATCTTCTATTTAAACTGCAAAATATTGAATGATGGACTCCATGAAATAGGTTTTGACACAGTAATGACTAATTAGAGTCATTAATTAAACTCTAATTAATTAATTTTGATTTGATCCTTTCTCAGCTTGCAACATGTGCATTTTAGACGTTACTCACTAATCCAAGTATTGTTGAGTTAAAAGCACCATATTTTAATGGGTCAGATCAAATTTGGTTTGCATCAGGCATACTGTTTGATAGCTCGCCATCACCAAGTAAAACATAGAAAGGATTTTAAAAGGATTGTCCTTTAAAAAAGGATTGTCATTGGAAAAATATACAGTCCTACCACCAAAGCCCTAAGAAAAGTATCACAAAGTCCACACAATATATATATATATATATATAAAACATTGGGCTGGAGCTAGGGTATTTTCAACTCAAAGTAAACTGGAATTCTTTACCTCACAAGTAAATTGGTAGTCCCAAACATCAAATAATGTTTCAAATGAGAAATAACGGTGAATATTCATTTGAAAATAAAGACAGAATTTAAGCAGGTAGGATTTAATTAGCCAAACTGGAATGTAGCCAGACCTCTTCAGCTAACATCACTGCTCATTAATAGATAACATTATTCCTGCCCTGCTAAACCCAATGTCAGGAACAGAAAACATCCTCGCTTTACTTCCTCATTGGTAAATATCCAAAATTAAATAGGATATTAAAATGCACACATTTTAAATAAAAAACATTTCTCTGTAAGATAGGTATAGCCACTTTTCCACTATTAAACTATTAACATGGGAAAAATTCATGTATCAGCAATAATATCCCCATACTTTAAAATATGAAGTCATGTGTTGGTACTGCATACTATAGCAGACTTGTCATGACTACTTTAACCAGTTCCTGTCCTTTTCTCTTCTTCTCTAAATATCACCCTGTTAAAAAAAAAAAAATCTGTTTTTCCCATAGGTCTTCAAATGATTTTGTTATAATGGCAGTTGCCTCCCTGCCCACAGTGATAATCCAGCAGTGGGTGCACCATTCAAGCTAGGTTATTTCCCAGGATGTTTCAAACTGCATGTAGGAGGAGAGTAGCCACTCTCTCTGAAAGGGAATTTGGGAAGCCGTGTTCCCCGTGGAGCTGGTATATTTTCCAGTCTTATAGGAAGTTGTCCTGAAATGCTGAAGCAGACACAGATCAGCTGAAGAAACAGCTGAGTAGACAATCAAGATGGTCTGGGAAGATGAGATTCTTGTTCTTAAATTTTCCAGAGTTGCCTTTATTTCTGTTTTCCCAGATCTTGATGCTTTAGTTATTCCTAGAATATAATTCTACTAATTGTTCCCAGTAACTACCAAAAAAAAAAGGTGCTGTTTATACTAATTTGGTTCAAGAGTAAGGAATCCACCGGCAATACAGAAGCTGCAGGAGACGCAGGTTCAAACCCTGGTTTGGGAAGGTCCCCTGGAGGAGGGCATCCCACCCCAGTATTCTTGCCCGGAGAATCCCGGGCTGGTGGTCTACAGTCCATGCGGTCGCACGGAGTTGGACATGACTGAAGTGACTTAGCACACACGCACGGGCACACCGGTGCCACAGCGGGATGACTGTGCTGGGAGCTTGTCGGGTTTATTTCTCTCCCTCTGTGTGGCTTTCTGTTTGTCTGATTTGGACTTCCACATAGCACTGAAGTCTCAGGGTCAATACAAGACTGTGGATGAGTCTCAGAGTGAATTATAGAGTGTCCTCAGAGAAAAAAATCCCAAGAATTCTAGGTGGAAGCTGGGAGACGTCTTCAAGACCTAGCCCTGAAATAACTTCTATTGAATTTTGTTGTTTGAAATGTGAGTCACAGGACCAGCCCAGACTCAGGGGAGGCGTCTAATAAGGGCATTCACACTGGGAAGTATGTTTTGCTGAGAACCTGTCTTTGAGATAAGTTTCCACAGTAAGCAGAGGCGTTAAGAACCTAAACAGTTAACCAGGCATTAGAAATCGTATGTTTCATAATAACAGTATATGCCTTCCATTTCTATATCTTACATGTGTTTTCACTCCTCAGTGTCTAGTGCTGTATCTGGAATATAACATGTGCTCAGTGGATACTTGCAAATTAGCTAGATGTTAGTTTATACATTCTGTTTATCTTTGCCTATAGCGTATACGACCTTCGTTGTGAGATCAGTGTAACAACAAGAATTCCTAAGTCATCAAAGCATTCAAATCACCATATTATGTGCTATAGGGAATATGATAAAATTTATACCCCTTGAAATCGGTAGGTATGTCTTATTCTTCTTAGATTTCTCAGTTCTGAATGTGTGTGTGCTAGTTGCTCGGTCATGCCCGACTCTGCGACCCCATGGACTGCGGCCCACCAGGGTCCTCTGTCTGTTACTGAATAGTGGTGTAATATTTACTTAGTATGCACCTGATAAATATACAGGTACAAAAATCCTATAAGTAAGAAATTGGAGATACAGCCCAGGAAGTATTGATTCAGACTTCCAGGCCATTATACAAGGAGAGCTTAAATTGATGGGAATGGGGTTATAAAGCAGCAAATGGCAGCACATTATATCACGTTTCGTGCTATGCATGTGTTTGAAGTATATTCTACCTACCTGGCCAGCAGATAGCGAGAGAGATACTATGATTCATACAGCATATAAAGTATGTCATTTGTGATATGACTCCCACATTCTAGACACCCATGTGGCTTATGTTGCCAGGCATGCCTTACCTTTCTATTCATCTTACAGTAAACTAAAGGGAATTGTGGCTGTTATTTTCTTCCAAAGATTAACTAAAAAGACTACCACTCATCTTAAATAATTATCGCTTCTAAAATACACATAGGCATAAGACACATAGGTACACCTTGAGGACTTTATTATATGGAAAACATAATAGCATTTTGTAGAGACAAATGGCAACATTATTTTGGCTGCCTACAGCAATCAGAGAAAACTTTACTGAAAAATTCTCATTTCCTAATTATCGCTATGTATAGACAGGACTGTCTCCTGGAGGGTTTAGACTAATTTTCCCACTGAGGTTTCATGCTAGAGCAATCAATGAAATCTTGATTTGTACCTTCTTTCTAATTTTTCCTAATTATTTTCAGAGAAACTTTTAGCTAACAGAAAAATATAAATTTTTATGTGGGACCTGTATAAGCCTCGCATAGCAGAAAATTATCACCCATCTTCTGATTTCACAGACAGCTAATTAGTAGCACATGAAAGTACAGAATCTCTTCACTCAGAAAAAATGCCATAATTTAAGACCATCACTGCATCTATGAATGCTAAGATCTTTCTCATGGTATCACTGAGGAACACTGAGTTTTTACTTTTAAACCACTAGGAGTAGTGCTTGGCACATAACTGTTATTAAATATTGAAAATTATTACCATCTACATCTTTAAAATTACATCTTTCACACAGTTTAGATTTTCCAATACAACTCTAATTTGTTTTTAATACAGTCATATTAATATCATTCATTATCATGTCTTCTTAATGCACTGTTTTTTAAGGCAGCACTACTGAATTGTGTTTTAATTAAATACCCAAAGATGATATCCCATAAGCTTCCATTTTCCAAAAGGTAAAAAAAATATATAGTTTCAAGCACAGTCATTCTCAGTTTGCACTATTGTCTGGAAATGAGCTTTCTGTCTAAAGCACACTGGCCTGACATATGAAAAAAAAAAATCATAAATAGGTTTTCATGGGTTTTTGTAAAATGTAACCAATTATTGACTTGAAATCCTGCTTAGCTACAACAGAATACTCTGTAATCAATTACATTTGGGGGTTTAACCTATAGATAGAACACATGAAAAAGCTGAGTTAATGACTTTTTCAACTGGCCAAATGATATCCTTGGGGGGTGAAATGTAATCCCTAGACTGTCAGTAATTTCCAATTGTCACTGCCACACTTGCTACTGGGGGAGTGGATCTTCCTATTACTGAGCCAACAAGCTACTCTAGACCATCACTTATGTTTCCAAAATAAAAGACCAATACAAGCCATTTTTTTTCCGTCTCTTCCAAATACTACTGATCTTCCTATTTCCATGGTAACCGACTCCTGCTGGCATGATCAAGAAAAGACTGATTTGGGATTTTAATTAATTGCTTAGAAATGGAAATGTAACAGGGACTGGCAGTTCAACTAAGCATATTTTGCGAAATGAATAAAAATAGAGTTTCTGAAATACTTGAAATTGTTTCAGTGGCTGTAGCACATCTTTTGCTAGACACCTTAATTTATTCCATTCTCCAAATAAATCTGCCAAACGTACTAAGCCATTTTGTCAACACAAATCATTTTGGCAAATACTTTAATCCCTCTTCTAAACAAAATGCATTGTAATTTAAAAAATCTAACCCATCAGTGTGAACCCACTGGGTCCCATCTGAGATACTAGTAGATCATGTTTAAAGGACCTGTCATCTCCTACTTGTAAAGAAGTGCCCCTATTCTTGTTACCTGCTAAGGAGAAAATTCCTTGAACTTCCCCCACCATAGCAGTGTTCCATGTTCCTACCATTAAGGATGGCCTTGTGTGTGTGTACATGTGTGTGTCTGTTCAGTCACTCAGTCATGTCCAGCTTATGTGGTCCAGGGACTGTAGCCCACCAGTATCCTCTGTCCATGGGATTATCCAGGCAAGAATACTGGAGTGGGTTGCCATTTCCTTCCCCTGAGAATCTTCCAAGGGATAGGACCCACGTCCCCTGCATTGCAGGCAGATCCTTTACCACTGAGCCACCAGGGAAGCCCCCAAATTGACAATCAAATAATCAAATGAATCAAATAATCAAATGAATTTAACCTCAGTGCATTAAGGTAAACTAAGTAAGAGTTTTAAAGAACCAGAGCTATTGGTTTTAGTTAATGCCTTGTAATCTAGATGCTTCACCTCTATGGTCAGGAAGTAGAGAGCATGTCATAGGAAGAATTTCCAAGCAAACCACTAAAGCACCCTGTGATACTGGTTGCAGGTAATGACAGGTCTGCTAAAATTCAGGAAGATTCAAATCAGATCCCACCACAGCCCCAACTTTTAGTCAACTGATAGAAAATATCATATTCAGGAACCCCAAGGTGGGTTGGGATATAAGACCATGCAGTTGAGTCATCTCACTCTCAAAGCAGGTTTGTCGACTTGGCAGGAGTCCAGTTTAGGTGGTGGTTCATCTTCTTTTTCTTGTTTTTTTGAAGTCAACCACAAGAAAATGAGTGATGAGAATAACTCACGTCAAAAGCTGTTGTATCTTCAGAGCAAGAAAACTACACTTCAGAAAATGATTCTAAGGAAAGTGAGGAAAAATTCCACCAGTTACACCAAATTTTGGTACATGTTTCTACTCCCTGCAAAAGACACTTGGGGCAAAGCGAAATGAAATAGAGCTTTAGACTCTTGTCCTGGGAAGACCAAGCAAATCACCCACAATATCACTGTGTGGACAACTGTTTAATAAGAAACAACAGGACCCTGCTGACTAGATACAGCAGGTGTAGACCGTGTATACGTTCTGCTCTTTTAATGCCCCTTGGCGAGAACTAACGCACAGGACCACACCACCGGATGATGTAATGGAACAAGAAACTGAAGGGGGAAAACAGACAGGGTGGACAAGACTTTTCCACATTTAAAATATGCTGAAAGGTAACCTCAATGGTGTCTATATTCTAATGGAACTCATCAAAGCCTTATGGTTTTTTTTCAACAAACCTGAACTTTAAAGAGAAAACATCATACATGCTCTTAATTAAAATACTTACAAAACCCTTGAATAAAAACAGCAATATTTGGTAAATGGCAAATATCCAAGATATAGAAATTAAGCAGTAAGTAAATGGCTGCAAAACACAAACAGGATGATTATCCAGAAATGACAACAAAAGTTTTCAGACATAAAACTGTGCTGTTACAATCTTTTTAAGAACTATATATGTAACAGTTCATTTAGGATTAAATACATGTAATTATATATAACAGTATGTTTCTCTGTGTGTGTATATGTATGTGTATATATATGTATATGTATATATATATGTGTGTGTGTGTAATTCCTACCTAGATTTTAACACACTATTTTGTCTAATCCAAGATTAGCAGGTAGATAATGTTATAATCATAAGAATTAATGATGTGCTTTTACTCTAAACTCACTTTCTGCTATAGCCTGACATAACTTTTGGTTTCACTCTGATCTTTGACCTGGTAAATCTTTCTGAACTTTATTTTACCTTTTTTGTTTGTTTTCCTAGAGGGGTTTGAACCTCCTTGGGGCCATTGTCTTTCACAGGAAGTACTATGGGGTGTGTGTATGTGTGTGTGTGTGTGTGTTTGAGGTGGGGGGTGCAGAGTGTGGGTGTCAGAGGAGAGGGGAAAGCATGCATGCTCAGTCATGTCTGACTCTCTGTAACCCCATGGACTGTAACCCCGCCAAGCTCTTCTGTGCATGGAAATTTTCCAGGGGAAAGAGAACTACTACTTTTGGGGTGCTGTTACCATGCCAATCCTATGACAGGCAGGCCTTTGTTTGTTTAGTCACAAAGCCATATCTGACTCTTTTGCAACTTCCTGGACTGTAGCCCACTAGGCTCCTCTGTGCCTGAAATTTCCCAGGCAAGAATACTGGAGTGAGTTGCCATTTCCTTCTCCAGGGAGGTCTTCCAGACCTAGGGAACAAATGTGCGTCTTCTGCATTGGCAGTTGGAGTCTTTACCATTGAGCCATCAGGGAAACAAGCTCGATATCTTTACTCAAATATCTGCCAATCAAACTCTACTTAAAAATGCTTAAACACACAGAAGCTTTCTCTTTCTATTGTCATTCTTTGACCTGAACTCTGTTTCGCCTGATATGATAGAATGGGTTTGCATGTAGCTTCAGAACTCAAGTCTAAACTGAGAGCATTCGTTCATGTAGTCATCCTAAAAATCACACTTCTTACCAAAAAGAGCCTGTTGGAATTAAGAAATTTTCTTTGCTCTGATTTTTCTTTTGTTTACTCTGTTTTTTCCCCAAAGTACATTTTGAAAGTCAGAGAGCATGTTCATTTTGGATAACGATTACTGCAAGAAGAGGCTGCCCAGTTCAAAGTAAGTCAGGGACCAAGGGTGGTTTGTGCTGTGAATTTCTCACATCTCTGTTTGCATCCTTGTTCTATCTCTTTTCTTTCCTCTCTCCCTTGATTCACTGCAAAGCAAGTGTTTGATAAAGGTTAGGCTGATGAAGGTGGCTGCTTTGTGGACTGTTTCAGGAGAAATCTCCAATTTCCATTCCAGACCATTCCTAGAGCTCTTGGTATTCTCATGTAGTATAACTTTCCAACTTATGCAAAAGTATCTATTATGTGCGGTGGATTACTGACTCTACAATTTAGCGTGAATTTTAAAATGGAATACCCTGTGACATTGCTTTCAACAGTCCGTATTATCTGACATTATCTTTTAGTCTTCAAGTTTAAGAAAAAAATAGTAAAAACTTGGCTCTACCTGAAGTTAATAACTAAAAATTCAATATGCTCCTACAGGATATAAATGTATGAGTCTCTTGGAAAAAGATGAAACTAATTTAAGAACTTCCCACATATTGAGAACAGTTCACAGAAATTTACCAGCTGCTTCTTCATGTAAGATAGGATCTCCTGGTTCAGTGAATGTGCTGAATGCCAATTAAAACATTATCTACCTTGAGGGCATTAATATGGGGCAAAAGAGGATGGCTGATGGGAAGGTCAAAATAAACTTAGCAAAAGAAAAGTGTCTGATAAAGAATAACCTGCATTACAGTCTACAACAACCCGCCAACTTCCTGAAAATTATTGTATAAATATGGATGATGACTATTGAGTTCTTTTGTAACTCTTGTGTTTCTGTGGCAGTCAACTCCTGATTATAAGCAAAGCTCCTCTGGAAACAAACTACAATCTCAATTCCTGCTGGGACAATTTTTCCAGGTGTGTTTCAGTTCCAGGAGGAAATGAGACTCAGAGCTTATTGAATTGGCCAGACTTGAGAGGTAAAGACACATCCACAACTGAGCATCATTTCCACTTTGGTCCAGTTACTTCATTCTTTCTGGAGCTATTAGTAATGGCCCTCCACCATTCCGCATTAGCATATTGGACACCTTCTGACCTATGGGGAGGGTAGTGGGTGGGGCTCATCTTCTGCTGTCATATCTTTTTGCCTTTTCATACTGCCGATGGGGTTCTCTGGGCAAGAAGACTGGAGTAGTTTGCCGTTCCCTCCTCCAGTGGACCACGTTTGGTGGGAACTCTTCACTATGACCTGTTCCACCTGAGTGGCCCTGCACAAGAAAGCCCGTAGCTTCACTGAGTTACTCAAACCCCTTTGTCATGACAAGGCTGTGATCCATAAAGAGGCATGTTCTAGTTCTCAGTTTTCAATAATCACAGAAAACATTGTCATTCTTAGATGTGTCTGCATTTAGTCTTTCCTGAAATAATTGCAAATTTATTGGTCCATGATACTTATATTTATTTTTATGTGTGTGTGAAGTCCTCCACATCAGCACATGAACTTTGGAAAACAACTATATTATACTTAAGCAATCAGTTATTTGTTACAGTTGAAAACAGTGGGTGGGCCATTTTTTTTTTTCCCAGGTTAGAAAAACACAGGCTGAGAAGTGAACACCTCAGATTGCTTCTGTTTGTTTGAGGCTCTTATCCTCAGGGCTGCGTTCTCTTGGCTGGGTGTACCTGTTGATCAGACTGCTTAACTGTAATTATTCCAGACAGCTTTTTGGCTCACAGCACTGTTTCATAGGCTTCATAAATCATACAAATTATTACCCAATAGAAAACTATAATTACCCACAAACCCTGACATGCCAAAATGTGTATTAATTAGATAAGATAATAAATACTTTACTGCACATAGATATAATTATTACCTCAAAAGTGACATATATAATACACTGTCTTGATATTCTGCAGCAAATGATTCTATACGATGCTCAGTTCATAACAGAATTGTTATCTAATTTGATTAATTGGTTAATGCTTTTGCAAGGTATTTCAAACACAAGAAATGAAGTAGGGTTGTTGTTTCATAACTTAATGTTATGATCAAATGAGGTTCAAACTATAATTTGCAGAGGGATTTCCTATGGAGATAATTTATAGAAGTTTTGTTTCTTAGTTCAATATTTGAGTTTGTGTAGGAAAACTTAAGAATGATAATTACACCTAAAATTTTACTAATTTCATGACTATAATAGTAAAATATGATTTATTCACTATTAAAATGTGGAAAACTTTCTGGAAGAAATAAGCAAAATGTTTCAAAATATATACTTTTTTATGCCTGAATTTAGTCTGAAATTTCAATGTAGAAAGACATTCCAGAGTAGATCTGAAAGAATAGATTTGATTAAGGAGCATTCATATAAATACTCAGTTCCTAACAGCTTGTTCTTATATTGTTAATGATGTGTAAGGTCAGACTTATAGGATAAGTGAGATAGAGGAGTGGTATTATAGTCAAGTCTCTAGTATATCCTAGTTTATTTGACATAATCTATTGTTTTTCAACTCAGTCTTTTCAATACATGCAGATGAAAATGGATCTTATTCTTAATGTTCTAAAATTATATATAATAATCTCTATATATCTCAGTTGATACACATGGCAACATTACACTGAAATAAAAAATTTCAGGCTGAAGAAGAAAGAGGAACAGTAAAGACTATTGAAGTGGAATATAAGTCAACTCAACTGTTGTATAATTAAATCTGCCTCCAAAAAACATGATCACTGGCAGCTTTCATTTAAGTAGAGACATTATTAAGAAACCCTTAATATGAAGAAATGAAATATAATCTGTCTTGTATTTTGCTGTTTAGATAACTATCTCCATGAATCATTTAAAAGTTAATTCCAAGACAATTGACTCACCTTCCTTCCCTTTGTTATTATTGGGAAATTATTAGGGAGAGTCATATGAAAGAGAAATCATGTTGAAGGTAACACATTAGTTAGTCCACTATAGAATTTTTTCAGAAATAACAGAAAAGAGACTCTCATGGAGATGGTTAAAGTAGTTTAGCTGTGCAACAAATTTCCGGCATCTAGCCTACTCAACCAATGTCTGTTTTTGCATCTAATGTATATTCAGTTCAGTTCAGTTCAGTCACACAGTAGTGTCCAACTCTTTGTGATTCCATGAATCACAGCACGCCAGGCCTCCTTGTCCATCACCAACTCCCGGAGTTCACTCAGACTCACGTCCTTCAAGTCAGTGATGCCATCCAGCCATCTCATCCTCGGTCGTCCCCTTCTCCTCCTGCCCCCCAATCCCTCCCAGCATCAGAGTCTTTTCCAATGAGTCAACTCTGCGCATGAAGTGGCCAAAGTACTGGAGTTTCAGCTTTAGCATCATTCCTTCCAAAGAAATCCCGGGGCTGATCTCCTTCAGAATGGACTGGTTGGATCTCCTTGCAGTCCAAGGGACTCTCAAGAGTCTTCTCCAAAACCACAGTTCAAAAGCATCAGTTCTTCAGCACTCAGCTTTCTTCACAGTCCAACTCTCACATCCATACATGACCACAGGAAAAACCATAGCCTTGACTAGACGGACCTTTGTTGGCAAATAATGTCTCTGCTTTTCAATATAGGCATCCAATAAATACAGGCTGGATAAATAAATGCAGCTAAAGGACATTTATCTGGGAGAAGAGGGCTTAATTGACACTCTACTTTATTTGGATAATGGTATCATTATAACATGATGACTTTGGAAAAATATAAATAACTCAGAGATGCTGCTAGTTCAGAACAGAAAATAGCACTGTAAAGTGTTACAGAAAGAATGAGGGAGAACCATTTAAAGAATATTTTACTTTATACACTCAAAATTTAGTTTTACAGAAATTCTTTGTATATGACAAAGAAGACATACTATTAACAAAGGAATCAAACTTTGTCAAGGTGATAGCAGATTTCTACATATGTAAATAACTCTAAACTTTAGCCTGTTTGTTATTAATTATGAATAATTCATTATTAATTTCATAATAATTATGAAAACATAGCCTATATACAAATTTCAGTTCAGTTCAGTTCAGTCGCTCAGTCGTGTCCGACTCTTTGCGACCCCATGAATCACAGCACGCCAGGCCTCCCTGTTCATCACCATCTCTCGGAGATCACTCAGACTCACATCCATTGAGTCAGTGATGCCATCCAGCCATCTCATCCTCGGTCGTCCCCTTCTCCTCCTGCCCCCAATCCCTCCCAGCATCAGAGTCTTTTCCAATGAGTCAACTCTTCGCATGAGGTGGCCAAAGTACTGGAGTTTCA
>SJYT01083302.1:140292-161500 GCA_006410635.1 Cephalophus harveyi
GGTGACAATATACAGCCTTGACGCACTCCTTTTCCTATTTGGAACCAGTCTGTTGTTCCATGTCCAGTCCTAACTGTTGCTTCCTGACCTGCATACAGATTTCTCAAGAGGCAGGTTAGGTGGTCTGGTATTCCCATCTCTTTCAGAATTTTCCACAGTTTATTGTGATCCACACAGTCAAAGGCTTTGGCATAGTCGATAAAGCAGAAGTAGATGTTTTTCTGGAACTCTCTTGCTTTTTCCATGATCCAGCGGATGTTGGCAATTTGATCTCTGGTTCCTCTGCCTTTTCTAAAGCCAGCTTGAACATCAGGGAGTTCACGGTTCACGTATTGCTGAAGCCTGGCTTGGAGGATTTTGAGCATTACTTTACTAGCATGTGAGATGAGTGCAATTGTGCGGTAATTGGAGCATTCTTTTGCATTGCCTTTCTTTGGAATTGGAATGAAAACTGACCTTTTCCAGTCCTGTGGCCACTGCTGAGTTTTCCAAATTTGCTGGCAGATTGAGTGCAGCACTTTCACAGCATCATCTTTCAGGATTTGAAACAGCTCAACTGGAATTCCATCACCTCCACTAGCTTTGTTCGTAGTGATGCTTTCTAAGGCCCACTTGACTTCACATTCCAAGATGTCTGGCTCTAGATTAGTGATCACATCATCATGATTATCTGGGTCGTGAAGATCTTTTTTGTACAGTTCTTCCGTGTATTCTTGCCACCTCTTCTTAATATCTTCTGCTTCTGTTAGGTCCATACCATTTCTGTCCTTTATCGAGCCCATCCTTGCATGAAATGTTCCCTTGGTATCTCTAATTTTCTTGAAGAGATCTCTAGTCTTTCCCATTCTGTTATTTTCCTCTATTTCTTTGCATTGATCGCTGAAGAAGGCTTTCTTATCTCTTCTTGCTATTCTTTGGAACTCTGCATTTTGTAAAAATTGAAGATACAGAAATTTTAAGGCATGAGCAAGTTCCAGGGTAGAATTCTCTTCTTAGAGCACCTTGTGGTAATTATGCTGGCTATGGCAGGAAGGGGCAATCCAAAAGAAATCCATTAAGAAAAGCTATATGGATGGTTCCAGCTTCTACTTCTGAGATTAGGTAAGGTTAGGTTATTCATCCCAATCCTTCTGCTGAGAACAGAAAAGATGTTGGATAAAATATATTTTAAAAGATTTTCTTTAGAAGCATTAGAAAGCTATCAGAAGCCACCAACCAGAATCTTAGAACAGTCAGTAACCCAGAGTGGTAAGTGGAGAACTGAGGGCATATGTTAATTCAGGAAAACTGGCATTAGGGCAAGAGGAACAGAAATAAAATCTCTGCAACCACCCAATATTCAGAATCTAATAAAAAAGCATCATCCACCCCTCCAATAAGCTGAGTTCTTGAAAAAGCTTTAATTTCAGAAAAAAATATAAAACAGAAGAAAGTCTCCCTCCTCATACCTAGACAACTTCAAGTTTTCTTGAGCAGAACAAAGCAGGGGAAAAGGGAAGGAGGAGAAGACCCACAGTATACTTATTCTAAATAAAATAGACTCACCTCTTGGCATTACGCATACTAAATTTATGGCATTGCAAATCATGTCTGGAAATCTCAAAGTAGGGCTTGATGTCCACACTTTTCAGTACTCCTATTTACTCTTTTAGGAGGAGTAATTTATTCAATCAATCAATCAATCAACCAATTGTTACAGAGAAGGCCATAAAATGCTCTCTCTAAACAAAATGCTCTAGCATACAAAACAGGTAGGAATTCCTACTATTATTCTCAAGATTATTCCTCATTTTTTTAAACATTAGAGCCCAAGTGCTCAATGTATGGCAAGACTTTAAACGATTTCTAGATCAAGTAAATATAGATGTCCTTCCTGTCACTGAGAGACATTACAATTTTCCTAATTTATTCAAATTCACGTTGTTTAACATTGAGCATCACCTGATTTCTTTGGTACCAAGTTCATAACTGTCCTACTTTCTGCACATTAGTTTATATGCTTATAGTGTCTTGTTTAGAATCCAGATCTAGTCATAAAATTCAGCTTGTCACCCAAGAAATGGTGAACCTTGCAAACACATTTATTGTCAGGGAGCAGTTTAGGTGCTGGTGAGAATTTGACTTATAGTTAATAAGGACTTTTGTCATAGCTTAATATAGGACTCAGGAAACTGTAATAGGTGGAATTAAAGAAATCTAAAAGGCAAAAGATCTCTTCATATCCATTGAGATTTCACTATTAAATGCATACTAATTGAGCTTTTAATCTGTTTCAGAGACAAAGCTCATAATTATTACAGAAGACAAGAAAGGGCATTTACTCCAATAGAATTGCCTGTTCTAAATGGGCTTATGTGATCAATGTTTGTGTCACTCTATAGTTAATTAATCATTGAAACAATATCATTTTAAATTAAACAGTTGTTTAGAACACACCTGTTTTTTACTCATTACTATATCCTCCATACCTATTCAGTTCATAGAAAAGACAATAAATATTTGGAAAATGAGTGAATGATTTTTAAAAATGAATGAATAAAACAAAAGTCTTCTTCAGATACTGGTACCTACCCATAAACCTTTAAAGCCTATAATATTCTACTAGGGGACATATGAAAAAGAACTTTGTAATTATTTAAATTCCATTGAATGATTGCTCATATGGTGGTAATTTTTAATGATGTAAACACTGAATGATTATTTTGTATTGTTGTAACTGGCATTTGCTGACATGATTCATGATTTCTGATTAAGTTTACCTAATTTTTGCTTCTTTGGGGATACAAGAAAGGCAGCAAAAGATTAAAATTAGAAGGAGAGACATAGGTTGTCATTCAGTTTTATGTGAACTGAAAGGTTTATAGGGAGGAACTGTTGGATGCAATTTCAGTAAGCAAGGATTTTGTGGAGAGATTAGATCAGTTACAAATTGCTAAATCTGATGGCTTAGATAAAAATTTTACCAGAGGCTTTAAAAGAAGTAGAACATGTTTTGGGGAGAAGCAATTGCCTTCTGGAGAGTGCACAGAGTATATATTTTTCAAAGCAAATGAAATGTGAAGAGACTGTGTAATGAGAGCCTCAATGAGAATGAAATGATTACATTTTCAGCTAGACTGGACAAATTGTCTTTAATCTGTAGTTAGGCTTCTTTGTTTATGATTACTTCCTTCTTGTAAAGCATTTAGCAAAATACAAAATATGTATTTCAAACATTAACTAGAGAAAAACAAAGCTTGTATTATCTTAGAAGAATCTATATCAGGTGTTTTATAAATGGAAAAACAATGAACACATATATATGTACATATAAAAACAATAGATATAGGTAAATACCTTACCTTGATTTCCTTTATAAGTAACTACATTCCATGATAAGATGCTGGTGTACAAAAGATCTATTGTTCTTTTTTTTTTTTGAATTTTCTTTTTCTTTTTTATCTCTTCTCTCCTTCACTTTGAAACAATTTTTTGGTGATCTCTCACCTCCCCTGCTAAACTATGCTGGAACAGCCAGAATATATATTTTTAGATTCCTCTGAACACTTCAAGCATTCAACTGCATTGTATCTGGTTCAGAAAATTTTCAAAATGTCAAAAATGATCAGGGTTTGGAAAGATAATCTCTTCTTAAATTCTTATTGGAGTGTGTGTGTGTGTGTGTGTGTGTGTGATGTATGTGTACAATCTTAGGAGTGGGAAGCAGGAAGTGGATGGCACGAAAAGTCCAAAATCCATTTCTTCCTGAAAAGTGGCCAATATTACACAACCATTCAGAATAAAATGTCTTTCGAATTGGGCAATCTGTCCTTACTTCATAAGAACATCTTAAATCTTCCTGAAATTGGGCACAACTTTATATCACACTCTTGGGCTTCAGCTTTGGCAGTTAACATGCATGTATTGACATGAAAAAAGCAATTAACCTTTACTTATAGAAAGCTTTTCTTAAAAAACAACTACCTTAGTTATGAGGAATACTGTGAAACTTTTCCCCTAACAAACTGAAGTATCAAGTGAGTTTTCTTAATACTTAAATACAGCTAGTTGAAACATCAGAGAATTTCAACAGTGACTGTAATTCAAGAAAGCATATTAAGTATATTATATGTACTCAACAGAGACTAAACTCTTATTCTGTATTAGTGTCGTGTTACGGCTGAAGCTTTTGGGCCAGTAACTTAGAGCACTATGTCGCTGTTTCTACTTTTGAGATACATATGTAACCCAATATGCATTTTACACACATTCAAAACAAGCCATCTCTAACGCATGTGATCTAATTCAAAGACACAACAGAAAAACTGAAATATTCCAAAACAAAAAGAATGTGAATTCATTTCAGAAAAGCACCAAAGGCATTTCACCATGTCCTATAATTCTTTTGAGTTAAGGACAAATGGTGTTAAGTAATACACTCACCCATAACACTCAGCACAATATCAGGAGTTAATACTTGAAGTGGAAATGCTGATACTAACATTGAAGTTAAATACATTTTTTCCAAGAACTATTTTCTTCTTCCCTTTTAGTACATTAGACATTTAGACATTAAGAGCTAAAACGGGTACAAAGGGGAATAAATTTTAACTCTGGATGCTCTGATACATTTTTGTTAAAGTTATCCAATCCTTACTGATCATTTTTTTTCTAATGTGAAACATCACTGTTTAGTCTAAGACATGGCATCATCAGCTCAGTTTGAGGTTTCCACAGAATTTAATTAGAAATCGAAGGGCCTTGATCACTTGTGTTATCAAAGTTTTTTTCTGTAGACCGTTAATAACAGCTGTGCCCAAACAGAAAATACACAGAATTAGTTTACTGTGTATAGAAAATACTGGTAAAATACCTGGCAAAAGAGTCATACTTATTTTCATAGGAGTGGTTAAATACCTATCCCAGAGATGGCCAAATTACTCTTTAGCAGAAATGGCTGATAGCAATCAGACAAGTACAAATGTGAACGTTTTCTGATGCTCCCATTTCTGGTTTCTTTGGGCAGACAGACCCTTTCTACTTCTGATGCCCTGGGATGATGGGCCACAACAAATAGGAGGAACCAAAGCCCAGATTGTCAAGGGAAGGTTAAGACTCATAATAAAATAATTGAGATCAAGTCTGTCTATACATTAGGCAGAACAGATTAGTTTGAGAGCCAGGAGGGAGTCAGGGAGCCCAGGCAAATAAGAGCAAATAGGAATTAAAATCAGGCGATTCAGTTTCAGAATGCAAATGGGTTGCTAGAGCATATAAGACAATTTCTGGCTTAGCCATGAAACTTCTTATATGCTTCCTGCTGAGACAAGAACCAATTGCAAGAATTGTCCTGCGACTGAGTACAAGCAATCCCCATTACCGAGGGGTTAAGAAGATTAATCAAGTTTGACTAAGGGATGTGAGTCTATATTTAGGTGTGAAAATGACAATCTCTCACTTCTCTTGCATGTTTTACAAAGGAGGATCAGAAACAAGCTGATTTCACAACTTAAATGTGTTGGTTTGATGAACTGTTTTCCCCCAGACTTTGTGACATGGCTCCTTGTCCCATTAAATTCGAAGGATACCCCAAAACATCACTGTGGTATCCTATACCTGTGTTCTGTGTCTTCTTTGCAGAGAACTCAGCTGAGACAATCCTCATATATAGACCATGCTCTTGCTGCCTGAGTTTAAAGCAAGTTTTTCTTAGATAGTACTTAGAGGCTGAGCTGAGTTAGCTCCAGTGGGAAGTCACCCAGTCAGTTTTGCTGTCCTAATCTCAATAGTTTTTCTAATCTAGTTGCAAATAGGAAAAGTTGGACTTTTGCAAAATCAGCAGGAGAGAGTTCCACCTAAGGGTGAGGCAAATTGAAATTAAGATTGTGAAATAGATGCCTTGAGCATCAATCAGAAATGTTTTTAAAGAGAAAGTATGAACAAGGAAGACTGGAGGCTGGAGGATGCTTCATTTGAGTCAAACTCTCTCGGCAAGAGCTGTTACATGGTTCAGTTCAGTTCAGTTCAGTCGCTCAGTCGTGTCCAACTCTTTGTGACCCCATGAATCGCAGCACGCCAGGCCTCCCTGTCCATCACCATCTCCCAGAGTTCACTCAGACTTATGTCCATCGAGTCTGTAATGCCATCCAGCCATCTCATCCTCTGTCGTCCCCTTCTCCTCCTGCCCCCAATCCCTCCCAGCATCAGAGTCTTTTCCAATGAGTCAACTCTTCTCATGAGGTGGCCAAAGTACTGGAGTTTCAGCTTTAGCATCATTCCTTCCAAAGAAATCCCAGGGCTGATCTCCTTCAGAAGGGACTGGTTGGATCTCCTTGCAGTTCAAGGGACTCTCAAGAGTCTTCTCCAACACCACAGTTCAAAAGCATCAATTCTTCGGCGCTCAGCCTGCTTCACAGTCCAACTCTCACATCCATACATGACCACAGGAAAAACCATAGCCTTGACTAGACAGACCTTATTTGGCAAAGTAATGTCTCTGCTTTTGAATATACTATCTAGGTTGGTCATAACTTTTCTTCCAAGGAGTAAGCATCTTTTAATTTCATGGCTGCAGTCAAAACAGATGTTTTTCTGGATGGTTACATGTCCCAAAATCATGTCATGGGAGTTGGCAGTGGTGTCTAGTATAGAATGAGGTTTGGGGATATAGTACCCTCAAAAACAGGAAGAATATTTATAGATCTAATAAGGATAAATAATTTGATCTGGGGCTATATAGATTACTTTTCATCAAGGACTTCTAATAGTCATCATAATAATGGTCTCTTCTTTTTTACATTCAATACCCTTATGAAGTAAAGAAAATCCATTGCTATTTACACTATTTTAAGTTTTATTGGAGTACAGTTGATTTGCAATTTTGTGTTATATTACACTGTACAGAAAAGTAAATTTGTTATATATATATACATATTCCACAGTTTTTTTAGATTCTTCTTCCATATAGGTCATTATAGGGTATTGGTTTTAATGAAAGAAAAATCAAGATACAAGTGATATAAAATAATTTATGAACAGTTACACAATGAATCGGGGCTAATTGGACCCAGTTGGTTCATAGTTTGGTACTGTAGCTAGAGGAAGTTTCTCAATCCTGAAAAACAAAGCTGCCCCAGCATTAAAATGAAGTCCTGCTTCCTGAACACTGTGGCTCTCATCTGTATATCTATTTATCTTTAATGTGATTTTCTTTTCAAAAATTGTGCACAGCTATAGCTCTCCACTTGAAAATGTCTCTTTAGAATTCTACTTTAGGCAACAAATAATTTAGAAAAAAATAATGGAATTAAAAAATCATCAGTGGATGCTAAAACCAGTATGTTAAATTTTGGTAAAAGAAGAGGATATTTATATAGTGTCGAGGTATGTTCCTAATAAATTGCTTATTAACCACAACAGGAAAATAGTGATGATAAAATTGAAGGGTCTGGTGGCTAGTACCTTAATCAAGGAACTAAAATTAAACTCATCAGTATTACAATAAACTGACATCAAGCCCTTGATATGATGCATTGAGGACATCCTACCACATCTGTAGTGTTCATGCAAAAGAAACCATAAAACATAATTTGAACCTTATCTTAAGGGAACATCAGATAAACCCAAATCAAGGAACATTATACAATATAACTGACCTTTATTTTTCAAAAATGTCAAAGTCAGGGAAGACAGAGAAGGACTGGGAACTTTTCTAGATTAAATGGGACTAAAGTCTCATCAAATTTAACGGAATGTGCCATCCTGGACAGCATCCTATAAAGAATTTAATTGGGACAGTTGGATTTGAATATAGACTGTGGACTAGATAAAAGATTTTATTAATATTAAAATTTCTGTTTTCAATAATTGTAGCATATATTAGATAATATTTTTAAGAAGTGCAATAGTATGTACTTAGGGATAAGAGAGTACAACGTCACCTTCATCTTTCTCTTAAATGGTTCATATGCACAAGGAAGTGATGGAGAAAGGCTGCTAAAGGCAAACGGGTCAAAGTGTTAACTAATTGGTCAATCTAGGTATTTATTTGTTGAATGTCTCAAGTCTAGGAAATCTTCATTTAAAAACGATCCGAAGCATTCTACCAATAATTATCAACTGCCATCAGAAAGTTCTATAGATGCAGGGAGTATATCAGTGAACAGACCTATAGAACAGCTCTTCGGGTTTGAAAATATTTACGTTTCCCAAAGGTAGTTTATTAATATAATATGGAGTCCTCTATTTATTCTAAAATATAGAGTAGGACAGAGACCAGAACTCTTTCCCTTGAAGCCAGTACTCTTATTTCTCAAATTCCAAATGTGAACAAGTAGCTGAGTCAATAGAACACACAGAAGTGTTTACTTCACAGCCTGTTCATCTCTAAGCCCAGGCTCTTTCCATTGAGTAACAGCTGGGGCTTTATACTTTCTTCTCTTGATAAGAAGGATTAGTTTGATTCTTAAAGTTTGTAAGTGCTGTTTGACTGTAATTCCTATAATGTCCTCCGTCTTGAGGATGTATTGTACTCAAGCAGGAAAGGCCTATATAAATTTATATGCCCTTTTCTCCATCTCCTCACTTCTTTGAACATAATCTGAAATAATTCACAACAGTGGTAATTTATGAATAATTCAAGCAATAATTGAAAAGTAAATTTCTTGCCACAAATAAAAGACATTGTAGACAATATTCTCTGTAAAGTTCACACACTGAATTACTCACATATTGTTTTTATTTAAAGCCCCAATATTGAAACAGTCTCTTAAGATCAACCATCATTTGTTTTAAGGTGACAAGACAGAATTTTAATTAATGAGTAAAAAGTAAATACGTGAACTTGATATTATCATTGTTTTAAAATTATCTGTTCAGTATTCTGTAACGATGTAAAACTAATTTCTAGACATGTACAGGTGTGTGTGTGTGTGCATGATGGTTTGCCAAGTTCAAAAAGCATAGCAAGTTGCATATAGTAAATACTCAATAAATAGTTGCTTAATGAATGGATGGAAAGAACATTTCAAAATTCCAGTATGTTGTCCTTGAAGATGGTGATGCTCCTTAACCTCACTCTTCTTTCTCTGACCTTCTAATCCATTGACTACATATGCCATATAACTTAGCATCTTTTATTATAGAATCTCATTCTTTAATTATTTAGTGGAAATGTCACCGGTCTAGTATGCTTTCAGGTTACTTAAGTGCAGCGGCTGTCTAACACATCTTCTTGTAACTTCAATGCCTATCATCAGGGTACCAGAATTCTCACAGGATTTAATCTGCCTTACTCACATACTTGTGGACTGATATAACTCTAGATTCTGAATCATGATAGATTTTTAATTCTTGAATTCTTCCTAGAAAGTGATTAGCATAATCATCATCCTGCTAACCTGAGAGTCAGCTGCCCTCTGTGAAAAAAAACACTGAGCTACCAGTAAAATTGGTACTTACCTTGGCTTACCACCAAGTCAATCTATCTTTAATGACTCCTGCTTCAGATTCTCATCACAGATATATTCATTCTATCTCTTTCTCTTTCCTCTTGTTCTCACTGTCTCCTTCCCTTTTTAAGATTTTGCTTTACTTCCTCCCTATTTTTTAACTGGAAAAAACTTTCAGGGGTGATAATCACAGGCAGATTTTATAAAAGTAAAAGCAACTGTGTTGAATCCTGAATTTCAGAAATGACTTGATTCAGCTGTCAATTCCAAAGGAAGACAATAGTGTTCCAGGGGACAGAAGGAAAGAGTGGAATGAAAGTAAAAGACAGATATAGTGTCTTTGCAGCAACTCAGTTACATCAACCAGATAGTGGAGAAAGGGGGAGACGGAAAAAATTGTCCTACCAAGATGCTGTATTTATCAAGGAGGCAAACAGTGCCCTGTGAGTGCGTGTACCTTACCTTCTTGTCTTATCCTCATTGCTCAGGCTCTCATCTAATCCATGGAGTCATCATTTGGTTTCCTATTTTCAAAATATTGCATAAGCATCAAAACACTTAGAAAAGCCAAAAAGTACAGGAATGATTCAAGGGAATTAGGTAGAAGATGGAAAACAACTTCTTAATCATCAGACTGTCTATTCTCAAATTCCACTAGTAAGAGAGACAAGAAGTATGAAGAACTGCATTTTCTCTGAAAACAGATATTATTCAGGAAAAAAGGAGGAACTGTAAGCTCTCTGCTAAAATTAGATATTCAGCATCTATCAGTATTTAGAAGGTGAATCATTTGACTATGCAAGGTTGTCGGTATTTATTAATGTTAGCAATAATGTTTTATATTTTCTATATTATTTAATATTTATAGTAAAACAGTATGAGGTAGGTACTATATTACCTTCATTTTATAGACAAGAAATCAAAGGCACAAAGGGGTAAATGGTTTGCCCCAGATACCAAGTAGTGAAAGGCACAGTAAAATTTGAAACCTAGAAGTTTATATCTCAAATCTGCAAACTTAATGCATACACCTCCTAAAATACACATATCCCAGCTCCATGTATCATAATCATATATCATATACTCTAATTATCTTATATGTCATATACCATACATCAAATGGTATAGCTGTACATCATGTACCATAATTATTACTGATAAATTATTTACTGCTTCTTGCCACTTTTATAATCAACTCATGGCCATTTTATTGTTACTCATCTACTCTAATCAGAGAAGCTCCCTGAGGTTCACTTAGCTTAAGCCTTCTCTCTGTGCCTCCAGCCATCCTGCCAGCTTGTCATGCAGAAATCGCTGAGAAATTCTCAACTACCATTCATCCTTCAAGGGTTGACAATGAAGGGGCTGATGAAAGCAACTAGGAAAGTCAGGGCATTTTCAAGCTTTGCCACTGTTTTCAGTGTCTAAGTAGTAAAGTATTCACTTGCCAATACAGGAGACATGGGAGACTCGGCTTCAATCCCTGGGTCAGGAAGATCCCCTGAAGGAGGGAATGGCAACCCACTCCAGTATTCTTGTCTGGAGAATCTCATGGAGAGAGAAGCCTGGTGAGCTTTAGTCCCTGGGGTAGCAAAGAGTCAGACATAACTGAGCCTGCATGCACATTTAATTTCAGAGATGAAATAACAAAGTACTGTTTACATCAGATGAAATAGAGTGATATTAATGCCATGCCCTCATTGAGTTCTTGAAGAATGAGTCTATCTTTTTAACATCTTACAGAAACTAATATAATGATTTTGAAATTCAGCATTATTTCCTAGAAATAAGAAGTTAATATACCATATATTTTTATTCAGCCATAAGATAAATATTGCACCCACTTTTTGCAAGATGCTAAAACTACAGTTATAAATAAGTCTGAGATGCTGCTAGGGGAGTCCATGGTCATGTTTGGGGAGAGGTTCAGAAGTTGGAGTGCAGGGAGAAAGACAAAGGAGAGTACATACTAACAAGTACAGTTAAATTATAATTGTATATGCAATATAACTAAGAGTGAAAAGAGAAATTCCAGCAGGCTATGGAAGGAGAGGAGGAACTTTTAATTATACTAAGAGCTAATAATGACAGAGAGATATCTGGGGACACTTTTAGGGAGGTAAATCCTGTGTAAGATTTGAAAAATGAGTAGGGGTTCACCTTGTAAATAAGGACAGGATAGTCAAAGCTATGTGTTTCCAGTAGTCATGTACACATGTGAGAGTTGGACCATAAAGAAGGCTGAGGCTGAAAGCCGAAGAATTGATGCTTTTGAACTGTGGTTTTGGAGAAGACTCTTGAGAGTCCCTTGGACTGCATGGAGATCCAATCAATCCATTCTAAAGGAGATCTAGTCCTGGGTGTTCATTGGAAGGACTGATGCTAAAGCTGAAACTCCAATACTTTGGCCACCTCATGCGAAGAGTTGACTCATTGGAAAAGACTCTGATGCTGGGAGGGATTGGGGGGCAGGAGGAAAAGGGGACGACCGAGGATGAGATGGTTGGATAGCATCACTGACTCAATAGACGTGAGTTTGAGCAAGTTGCGGGAGTTGGTGATGGATAGGGAAGCCAGGCATGCTGCAGTCCATGAGTCACAAAGTGTCGGACACGACTGAGTGACAGAACAGCAACAGCAACAGCAACATATATAGGTGAATAGCTCCTGGTGTTAAAACCCCTATCCTGATTAAGAGCAATTATAAAATTGTTAAATCGTGTAAACCTTTAAGGAAGATACTCTAATTATCTCATACTGTACAGATTAAAAAGAAAAACTTAGAGAATTCAACTTACAACCACAGGTACACCATTATTTCCATAATCTCAATTAAATGTCTACCCTGATTGGACTAAGAAAAAGTTGACTACAGATTTTTCTCTATAACAAGAGATGTTTGAGGACACAGTTCTACAGACAGTAGAGGTCCCTTGTATTAACTCGTAAAGAACTAACTTATAGATCTGTGAAAGTAGTAGCACAGAAAAATCAGAACATTTTAATAATTAAAGTATTTTCTACTTTTTCCCATATAAGTGGCTTTAATCTGGCCATATTTATGAGTTATCTCTTCATCAAAAAAATATTTCTTTAACTTGTCGTTTTGTGAATCCCTGTTCTATGACTTTTGGGGACAAGTTGCCTAAATTATAAGACATAATTATAAGGAAAAGCAAAGAGTTTTAGACAAAATGAAGGTGCTATCACAAGACAACACTTGACTAGATACGGTTTGAACAGAGAAAACTATAGTTATGGGTTCCAAGGAAGAGGAAATATTTGAGAGTTTGATCGTCTGAAAAGGCTTTCTGGAAGAGGTTTGACTTGAGTTACCTATTCAAAAATGAAAAGATATGGAAAAGAAGAAATCTTAGTGGTTGAATGAGTAAAGCGACAGTGAAATGAGTGAATTCTAGGGGAATTTGGAGAAGAATGGGTAAAAATCTTGGGTAGAATTAAAGATTAATACAGGAGATTCATAAGGTAAGAGATTGAAAGAGCAGGTGGACATACTCTGCAGAGTTCTAAGTAATAAAGATTTTGCCTTTATCTTTTAGGAATCTGTTTCTATAAAAGATTTTCTAGGAATAATATAATACAATGAACACACCTTTTCAGAAGATTAAACTGGTAACTGTGTGTATAACCTATTATAGCAAAGGACTCAGAGCTGTAAAGGCAAGAGTAACCTGGAATATAGCCTCAAAATAAGAATTTTTTTTTAACTTAGAAAGGTGGTAATAATAGCAACTAAACTATGGCCATTCAGGAACTATCTGTATAATCAAGTGGGTTAAAGCATCGTTAATTCATTTCAGTAATTATAATTACATTGATTCTGATCCATGCACTGTATAACTGATTCAGTTCAGTCACTCAGTTATGCCTGACTCTCTGTGACCCCATGGACTGCAGCATGCCAGGCTTCCCTGTCCATCACCAACTTCCAGAGCTTGCTCAAACATGTCCATTGAGTCAGTGATGCCATCCAACCATCTCATCCTCTGTCATCCCCTTCACCTCCTGCCTTCAAACTTTCCCAGCATCAGGGTCTTTTCCAATGAATCAGTTCTTCACATCAAAGTGGCCCAAGTATTGGCGTTTCAGCCTCAGCATCAGTCCTTCCATTATCCATCAGATATTCTAGTGAGTATTTCAATGAATAGAAATTATTATATAATTTATAAGATTATTATGCAATTTATAACATTATTACATAATCTTAAAGATGTTCCCAGTGGTCAGATTAGCAGTGACAGTCAAACCAGTTAAGCTTCTCCTTTTGCGGTAACTCCCTTGAAGTTGCTTTGCTTTTTATTTGTTTAGGTGCTTCACTGGTGTGTCCTGAGGTCCCTTGTATTTCGGCATGCAGCAACTTTAGTGTTATCAATTAAACTATGAGATTTAAAGTGATCATCTGTCCAAGGAACAGGGATATAGCAGATTGAGATTATTATCTGATTTAAAGACTCTGCTACTGTCAGTGACATACCCTAACCTAATGAATGGCATCTGTAAATTAGCCTGAAGGATCAAGATCATGTTCTCCATACCATACATTGCTTGGTCATATATTTTATTGATTATTCCTGTTCTTCTTCCTTTCCCTCTCTGCCCAATCTTGATTTTTCCATGTAAGGGGAGGTGGAGGAACTAGGTGAAAATCAGGTAGCAGACACTGAACCATCTAAATAACTCTGGTGAGGAGATATGTAGAATAGGTGATATGGGAAGCTGACTTATATTGTCCAGGACATTGAGACAATATGGATTTTTATAGATGATACTGGAGAATGAGTTTCTGAGCTTGGTGCCTTATTACAATCAAAAACATGATTAAAAATGATAGTAATATTAGCAATGTCTTAAATAACTTTCTACTTAGACTGAACTGGGGAAGACCCATAAAGCTCCAGAAGCTGAAGAAAATCCCTCAGGCCACCCCAATAAATGTTCCATCTGCTTACTGATGCCTGAAATTACACAGAGAGACTTTCATTTCTTAGCCCCAAGCATTTGATGCCTGTTAAAATGCAAATCTCTTGGGCATGGCAATACCCTAAGTTGCTGTTATATCCCAGAAAAAAAAATTCTTTTTTCAGAGACTTTCTTTAAAATAGATTTTGACAAGGGGAGGGTATGAGACCACTGGAACCTGGAAAGGGGTTCAGCTGTACAACCTTAATAGAAGGGAGCCAGGGACAGGTGAGAAAAGACAGGAAAAAGGGAAGAATGCAAAATGAAGATGGACCATGCAAAAGAACTTTACTATCATTTCTGTATCCGAGAGTGATACTGCCACTTGAGAGTGTTCTTTCCTTAGTAATTTGTATCTGTTTAAGGTGTTGGAGAACTCAATATATCTCTGCAAATGTGCAGCTAGGGTGGGAATAGACATTCTTCCAATCTCATAGGGATGATTAATTGTGATAGAGCTTTACCAGTTTGGTGCATGGAATTTACCCTAATCCACCCAACCCTGCCCCTTTATTTGTAGACTTAAAGTATTTTTCTTAAACATAGTTATGCAATCTAGTAATTCACTTGATTATAAATTTCTCACTAGGCACATCATATACAGAAGCATCCCATTTTTCTCTTAACTATCCTCTAAAAGAGCATAACTAGTTTAATCAATCATATTTACTGAATTGTTGAAGAATGCTATTATTTAATCTATATAGGCTGTTAATGCAAAAAGAAGAAAATCATGAGCAAATTTCTCAACTTCCTTTAAGTGTGTGAAAAATGCTTTCCTTCAAAAGAAAATTACTCTTGTTTAGGTTGAAGTCAATAACAAAATATATATAAGATACTGAATAGTTTTTATTACTTTTTAAGAAAATTATGGGAATTTTTCAGCTGTAATTTTATATTTTGCTGCTTCCCAAACTCTGATTAAACATGAAAATACTTATATGTATAACAAATGAAATAAAGGAAATGTTTTTGAAGTGAGAAAAAATATCCTTGATCATCTATCTGTTCAGTTTAGATTTGTATAATTTATATGTGTTTAAATATACTAATAGCAATATGATTTATCTATATTCATTTAGATACAGTTTGGAAAAATCATGTGAATTAATTGAGAAAATAACATAAAAATTTACTTCTCATTCCATATTCCAGCTAAATTCTCACCTAGTTGTCTTGAAATTTTAAAAAATATATGTATATATGAAAGTTTACATTTTCCTCTTTTACACAGAATGAAGTGAACAATTTAGGCAGGAGATGGCATCCTGTCATGTTAATTTCACCAACTTAAGTTGATATCGCATCTCAAAGCATCTGAATTCTGAAGATTTGGAGAACTTCCATTTTATTCTCTTTATTTAAAAGCGATGCACTCAGAGAATTTCCATAAAAAGCAAGCCTTTGAAGTGATTTCCTAATTCCTGACACAGTGAAGATTTACCACAGCATCCTGCCCCATTGAAAACAGTCAATATGTTTAAGATCTTAGGTTTTGATGAGCTGCAAAACATTTATATATTTAAACTTTCATGGAGCTCACGGAGAAGCTAGTGAAAATTCCTGGGTGGAACAATCCAGAACGAAGAACGGAATTTCCAATTTGTAGTAATTGCTCAGGAAATTGAGGTCCAAAGAGGTCAAGTGGCCAGGTTTCATACAACTAGTCAATAGTAAAGTTGAAATTAGCACCATAAACTCTGTTTAATCAACTCTGTAGTGTGGCCTCGTTAGATGCCCAGCAAGCAGTGAACAAGGTCTTGATGCAGAGATGGGGGAAGAGACTTGATGACAGGATACATTGGCTGGGGTTCAAAAGCAAAGAGGTCTTGTGAGAAAGTGGGTGGCCAGGACCAAAAATGCTCTCTAAGTCAGTGAAAGTGTGTTCGCCGGATTTCAGATGCCACTGATGTGAGTATCGCTGTTGAATGTGAACAAATAGTAAATCCCTTTTACAAACACCTCCCTATTTCCCTCACCCCTAGCTCCTGACAACCATAATTCTCACCCGATAGACTTTTAGCCTCCCATGTTGAGAATGCAAGAGAAGGAGATAGTATCACAAAGAAAATGCTGTTGCATTTTCATTCCCTGCATTTGGTAGGCACCCAATAACATTCTGGAGAAGGCAATGGCACCCCACTCCAGTGCTCTTGCCTGGAAAATCCCATGGACAGAGGAGCCTGGTAGACTGCAGTCCATGGGGTCACTAGGAATCGGACACGACTGAGCGACTTCACTTTCACGTTTCACTTTCATGCATTGGAGAAGGAAATGGCAACCCACTCCAGTGTTCTTGCCTGGAGAATCCCAGGGACGGGGGAGCCTGGTGGGCTGCCATCTCTGGGGTCGCACAGAGTCGGACATGACTGAAGTGACTTAGCAGCAACAGCAGCAATAACATTCTGAGTAAACAAATGAATGAGGTTGACTCTTCCCAAATCTGTCTCAAAGTCCATCACATGTAATTAAGAGATAAACTATTTTTATTCACAGATGAATACAGAGTTGCTGATATTTGTGACAGTGAGGGGATAATGAAACTCGGGTGGCAGGAGACGAATATTACCAGCCGTTCCCGGTGGCAGAGGGCTCAGTGGGAAGCTCTGATGCTGACTTTCTCTGTTTAGGAAGCAGCAGGTACAGAGGACAGATGTCAGAAGGAAGGACACTCAAGGAATACTCTGCCAGTGGAGAGAGTTTCTAAGAGTAAGATGAATTCCTTTTGTAAAATGTAGCCTCCAAACGCACTGCCAGCAGAGTGCCGAAAGTGGTGAACAGACAGAAATAAACCCAGTTAAACAAGCCCTGAATTTGGATAGGAGGGCTTCCCAGATGCCAATAGTGGTAGAGAATCCACCTGCCAATGCACGAGATGTAAGAGACGTGGGTTCCATCCCTGGGTCGGGAAGATCCCCTGGAGGAGGGCATGGCAGCCCACTCCAGTATTCTTGCCTGGAGAATCCCACAGACAGAGGAGCCTGGTGGGCTACAGTGTCCAGAGTTACAAAGAGTAGGACCCAACTGAACAACTGAGCACAGCATGCAGGCCTTTGGATGGCACAACACTGATTTTAGGCCCTAATCCGTCAACCATTCCCACTCATAATAGTGCACATAACTTGTACCAAAAAAAGAAAAAAGTATTAAATTTCCTTCGGTTCAGTTCAGTCACTCAGTTGTGTTTGATTCTTTGTGACCCCATGAATCACAGCATGCCAGGCCTCCCTGTCCATCACCAACTCCTGGAGTTCACTCAAAGTCACGTCCATCGAGTCGGTGATGCCATCCAGCCATCTGATCCTCTGTTGTCCCCTTTTCCTCCTGCCCCCAATCCTTCCCAGCATCAGAGTCTTTTCCAATGAGTCAACTCTTTGCATGAGGTGGCCAAAGTACTGGAGTTTCAGCTTCAGCATCATTCCCTCCAAAGAAATCCCAGGGCTGATCTCCTTCAGAATGAACTGGTTGGATCTCCTTGCAGTCCAAGGGACCCTCAAGAGTCTTCTTCAACACCACAGTTCAAAAGCATCAATTTTTCAGTGCTCAGCTTTCTTCACAGTCCAACTCTCACATCCATACATGACCACTGGAAAAACCATAGCCTTGACTAAATGGACCTTTGTTGGCAAAGTAATGTCTTTGCTTCTCAATATGCCTTCTAGGTTGGTCATAACTTTTCTTCCAAGGAGTAAGCGTCTTTTAATTTCATGGCTGCAGTCACCATCTGCAGTGATTTTGGAGCCTCCCCACCCTGAAAAAAAAGTCTGACACTGTTTCCACTGTTTCCCCATCTATTTCCCATGAAGTGATGGGACCAGATGCCATGATCTTCGTTTTTTGAATGTTGAGCTTTAAGCCAACTTGTTCTCTCTCCTCTTTCACTTTCATCAAGAGGCTTTTGAGTTCCTCTTCACTTTCTGCCATAAGGGTGGTGTCATCTGCATATCTGAGGTTATTGATATTTCTCCCGGTAATCTTGATTCCAGCTTGTGCTTCTTCCAGTCCAGCATTTCTCATGATGTTCTCTGCATAGAAGTTAAATAAGCAGGGTGACAATATACAGCCTTGACTTATTCCTTTTCCTATTTAGAACCAGTCTGTTGTTCCATGTCCAGTTCTAACTGTTGCTTCCTGACCTGCATACAGGTTTCTCAACAGGCAGGTCAGGGGGTCTGGTATTCCCATCTCTTTCAGAATTTTCCACAGTTTATTGTGATCCACACAGTCAAAGGCTTTGGCATAGTCAATAAAGCAGAAATAGATGTTTTTTCTGGAACTCTCTTGCTTTTTCCATGATCCAGTAGATGTTGGCAATTTGATCTCTGGTTCCTCTGCCTTTTCTAAAACCAGCTTGAATATCTGGAAGTTCACGGTTCATGTATTGCTGAAGCCTGGCTTGGAAAATTTCATCAGGAATGTGTATTTGACAAAATTATTTGATCTTACTTTCTAATTTCAGTACTTTAGAATTTAAATGCATTTACTTCCCCATCCCATAAAATGAGTAGAGAACATTCTGTTAAATAATAATGTGGGATTGATGAAATACTAAATATCTGGTTTTCATTCTATTTGGAAGAAAGAGGAGAGTGCAAATAAAAAAACTATTGATATTCAAAGGAAATGATAAATGCTTTACTTCCAGATACTTATTTGTGGATAGGAAACAAACAGTTGCTTTTTTTTTTCTCTATCATTTATTGTTAGCGAAAGTTATCAACACACCAAACGCAATGATCACTCTTCAAAATTGACTCGTTTCCACTTTAACAACAAGTCCTTGAACTACGGAAATTCCGTAATTTGTTCTCAGAAGCAATTCTAAAATGAATCGGTTGGAAGCACAGATGTAAAAGATTCAAAGGTTGAACTGAATCCAAAAATAGTGCAACAATCACTTTCATTTTGCCAGATTCACCTGACCGCTTTTGATGACTTTATGCTTCTCCCTGAGCTTGTGATCAGCTATGACTCTAATACATAACAATGAGAGTCAATAATTAGCTCTCTGATACCAAATTACACCACCACCTTGAATTTTTATTATTAAAACTGTGGGCAGGACTGTTAACTATTGTAGAATTCAAGAATCAGCTGGATCTGATCCCGACCCACGTTTCTAACTGCATCTTCCTTTCCCCTCTCATTCCTCCTCTGAGCATCATATTGTGGGTCCCAAACATGCCCTGACTTCTCATCTATTCTTTTTGCAGCTGCCATTGTCTCTGCTTGAGCAGCCTTTCTTTTCCTCCAGTTGATTAATTCCTATTACTCCTTAAAAACTTCCCCAAAAGGTCTTCTCGGGGAAACCTTCTTGGGCAGCCAGTATAGAAGTTTATCTCCTATCATAACTCTGTCATAGCACTGACCACACTGTGTAGTAATTAACACTGAGTAGTTTGCCTTTTACTGTTCACCTGAAACTGCCCAACATTGTTAATCGGCTAAACTCCAAGAGGAAATAAAACGTTAAAAAAAATACTTAGTAGTTTGATGGCAAACTCCCAAGGTGTCAGTGGGGCTCACTGAAATATTTTTGATTGAATTAATGAATGATGACAGAAACCTAAATTCCAAACTAGTCTGTAGTATCACAGCGAACTCAATAGTAAGCCAAAATGAAACTGTTGGATTAGAATACACCTCTTGCAGAGAACTGAACCCTTGGAAGAGACCCCATCAAGCCTAATACCCAGAATAGAAAGCATTCAGTGAATGTGCAGTGAATGACTGTGATCGCATGTCTTATTAGCTGCAACATTGTTAGTACTACCAAAACTGGTTCAGAAAATGAGTACATTTCCCCTCATGTCTATGCATTATATATGCATCAATTCTTGTGGTTGTTGTTCAGTTGTTAAGTCATATCCTCCTATTTGTGACCCCATGGCCTGCAGCATGCCAGGCTCCTCTGTCCTCCACTCTCTCCTGGAGTTTGCTCAAACTCATGTCCATTGAGTCAGTGTGCCATCCAACTATCTCATCCTCTGCTACCCTCTTCTCCTCCTGCCCTGAGTCTTTCCTAGAATCAGGGTTTCTTCCAGACTCTTTGCATCAAGTGGCCAAAATATTGGCGCTTCAGCTTCAGCATCCTTCCAATGAATATTCAAGCAAAATGGCTGTCTGGGGAGGCCTTACAAATAGCTGTGAAAAGAAGAGAGGCGAAAAGCAAAGGAGAAAAGGAAAGATATAAGCACCTGAATGCAGAGTTCCAAAGCATAGCAAGAAGAGATAAGAAAGCCTTCTTCAGTGATCAATGCAAAGAAATAGAGGAAAACAACAGAATGGGAAAGACTAGAGATCTCTTCAAGAAAATTAGAGATACCAAGGGAACATTTCATGCAAGGATGGGCTCGATAAAGGACAGAAATGGTATGGACCTAACAGAAGCAGAAGATATTAAGAAGAGGTGGCAAGAATACACAGAAGAACTGTACAAAAAAGATCTTCACGACCCAGATAATCATGATGATGTGATCACTCATCTAGAGCCAGACATCTTGGAATGTGAAGTCAAGTGGGCCTTAGAAAGCATCACTACGAACAAAGCTAGTGGAGGTGATGGAATTCCAGTTGAGCTGTTTCAAATCCTGAAAGATGATGCTGTGAAAGTGCTGCACTCAATATGCCAGCAAATTTGGAAAACTCAGCAGTGGCCACAGGACTGGAAAAGGTCAGTTTTCATTCCAATTCCAAAGAAAGGCAATGCAAAAGAATGCTCCAATTACCGCACAATTGCACTCATCTCACATGCTAGTAAAGTAATGCTCAAAATCCTCCAAGCCAGGCTTCAGCAATAC
>SJYT01083302.1:162196-270758 GCA_006410635.1 Cephalophus harveyi
GAGGATGAGATGGCTGGATGGCATCACTGACTCGATGGATGTGAGTCTGAGTGAACTCCGAGAGATGGTGATGAACAGGGAGGCCTGGCGTGCTGCGATTCATGGGGTCGCAAAGAGTCGGACACGACTGAGCGACTGAACTGATCCTTTAGGGTTAACTGGTTTAATCTTATTAATTCTTACCAAACTTTTATTCCATCTGTCCTTTGGTAAGTATACATCTGCAAATCTTATACCTGGAAACAGTTTTATTTTTCCCACTCTACTTTTATTAAAAATTTCTCAAACAAAAAAATCTTCAAGTATCTTTAAAAAGTAGAATAAGGAAACTTTGCATCATGGTAAGTTCTATGTAGTCATCAAGTACATTCATTTATTTATCTAAGGATTTTTTTTTTTTTTATTGAGAGTCTTCCATGTGCTAGAGCTTCCCAGGTGGTGCCAGTGGTAAAGAACCCACCTGCCAGTGCAGGAGATATAAGGAGACATGGTTGGGTTCAATCCCCAGGTCATGGAAGAGCCCCTGGAGAAGAGAATGGCCACCCACGCACTATATAGTAAGTCATGAGGACTAAAATTGGGAATTATACACAGTCTTCTTATCACAGGGTTTATTCATCAAGAGGAGACAAGGAAAGGTGAGCACACTTTCAGGATGTGGTTGGAAGCTATAAAAAGAAGTAAAAATATATAACCAAACTAAGGAATGCTTCCATTCCTAATGTCTGGGGAGATCATTGAGAAGTCACACAAAAATAGAGGCAAGAAAAACTGGTTAGAGAGCTGTTTTAGTCATTTGGGTGGGATAGGAATTATTAGACTCTCTGTGCATTGTGCAGGTTTAGATAGGGCTGTAAGAGAGAAATGAAAGTACAAGGATGACATCAAGATTTCCAGTTGAGTAAGTAATAGGGTTATTCACTGAAATAGGGCGAAAAGAAAGAAAGGTGTGTCTAGCTGTTGGCAGGGAGGAAGGTTGATGGATTCAGCTACATGTCTGGGGAGCATCCAAGCAGAGGTAGTCAATGTATGGCCATACATATTGATCTAAAAAGTTTATAATTAGTAGTCAAGCTTATGAAAAATAACTGAAGCCATTAAGGTGAATGTGATCTCCTAGGGCAAGTTTCTAGTGCAAGGGGAAAATGGCCTCAGATAGAATCTAGAAATATTTACATGTGAAATGTGAACAGAGAAATAGGGGCCCTAAAAGAAGCCAGAGAGGTTAACAGTGAAATTAGGATATTATGATGTGATGCAAAAAAAGAAAAACTGTATTTCAAGAAGAAATGCCATGAAATGCCATTTGAGAGGGAAAGCTTGACAAATGCTGGAAACAATTCATTGGTGTTGATGCCGTTGGCAAAGCTTAATGAAATAGGAGAGTCACTGGAGGAAAATAAATCTTACCAGGAAGAGAGTAAAATCTACAGAGGAGGAAGACTTAATATAAAGCTATTTAAATACTTTTAAAATAGAGAGACAATAATGTAATTAGCAGGCTTCCCCAGTGGCTCAGCTGTAAAGAAATCGCTTGCAATTCAGGAGACATGGGAAATGCAGGTTCGATCCCTGGGTGAGGAAGATCCCCTGGAGAAAAGAATGACAACCCACTCCAGTATTCTTGCCTGGAGAATCCCATGGACAGAAGAGTCTGGTGGGCTACAGTCCATAGGATTGCACGGAGTCAGGCAGGATTGAAGCGACTTAGTGCATATGCAATATAGTTAGCATTACACTTTCTATTCATAAACGTGGATAACAACATAACCCTGTAGAAAAAGCATTCAGTTTGATTTCACAGTCAGCTCTTCACATAGCACCCAGCCGTGTTACTTTGGCACATTATCGTTTGAGAGCTTCAACTTTCACATGTACACAAAAGGCATACCAACCATGCATATGTACTGGAAAATTTAAAGTATATGAAAGCACCCAACACGGTGTCTATTAGAGACAGAGTCCTGAAGAATGTGTATAAATTATTAAAGAAAATGGGTCTCATACAGCAGGCTGGATTGAGAAAAGCAGACGGGAATTAGGAAGTTGTTTGGGACAAGGGGAGCACCCTGGGGAAGCAGATTAGAGAGTCAGACAATAAGACAAATGGCAGCTGGAAGAAGGCTGGGTGACCCTTGGCTACTAGGATGACGATTTTACATTTTATGTAGAAAGGAAGTGAACGCCTAAGAGAATGATTAAAGAAGCAATCTCAAGGCTGAAAGGTCCTTCCCACTGGTTGTAAATCTCTTTGAAGCCAGAAAACTTGAAGGGTTTAACAACAAACCATCATCTTGATCATCATCACTGTCGTAAACATCACGAGTAATATTTCTCGAATGCTTCCCATGTGCCAGAAGAAAAGCAAAGCCTTTCCGTGCATTATCTCATGCAACCCTCTACACAGTCTGGTGAAGCATGTATCACTATTATGTTCATTTTAAAGATAAGAAAACTGAGGCTTGGAATACTTATTTCACTCAAAGCCTGCAAATCAGTAACAAACCCAGAATGATGAAAGTCAATTACTGTGCTACTTCAAGTAAGGGGAGTCAAAAACAAAGATTAAGTTAAAAAACAGTTGCACAAATCATACACTAATTTGCTCAATAACCCTAAAAATCAAAGTTTTCATATCTATGAGTAACCTGAAACAAACCAACAAAAATCACCCAAGCAAGGAATTTGAAAAGAATTAGTAGAAGAGCCAGGAAATGGCTGCTAACTCTTTTCTCTGGATGTTTCTTAAAACACAGATCTTTTTATTGCTCAGTAAATGGAGAGTGAAGATACATATTTTACTTTAAAGTCTTCAAGGAGCTGTAATAAGACTTGGCATGTATAATGTGGAAAATATTGTAGTTTGATCTTTATAAGCACAGAGGGAATTCTGGTTCTCTTTTTTAAACCAAGCATAGGACAATTCTATTATTTTTAATAGAAATATAGTTCTTCCTAATGCTCTCTTTTATGTTATCCTGTGGCTTTTGCCATTGAGTGAAAAATTATTTCTCCTATCCTTACGTGCAATGCATCTGAATTTTAACCACATAGCTCCACTGCCTCTCCCTATTTCTGGACTCTCTCACTCCCTAATTCTATACTTTTCTTATTTGCTGAACCCAGACCCTAAGGTTGATTCCCTCAGCATATTTCACCATCCTCTGTAGCTAACTCATCCATGTGTTTGGTCAATTAACTACATTGGACATTTTCCTTCTGTATCAGTCAAACAATTTGCCTTTTCACTCTTAGAGTGAAGCAGTTCAATGTCCCTAGGTTAGAGCTCAAAACTCAGTGGACGAAGCCATAAATTAATGATATCTAATTCGAGCTGACCACACAAGGCAAAATACCATGTTTTTAGTTTTTTTCTTTGATAGTACTCTCTTTCCATTCACTGCTACAATTCTAAAATGACAACATTCACATCAAATCCTCAGCATGGTCTTCAGTTCAGTTCAGTCACTCAGTCATGTCCAACTCTTTGCGACCCCATGGATTGCAGCACACCAGGCTTCCATGTCCATCACCAACTCCTGGAGCTTGCTCAAACACATGCCCATCAAGTCAGTGATGCCATCTAACCATCTCATCCTCTGTCATCCCCTTCTCCTCCTGCCTTCAAATCTTTCCCAGCATCAGGTCTTCATCAGTGCAGTCTTCAGCTTCCTTAATCTTGGATATTTACTTGCATGATAGTTCATCAAGAAGATGAAGCCACACATATACATGTAGGTGGTACAGTGGTAAATAATATGCCTGCCAATGCAGAAGACACAGGAGACATGGGTTCAAAGCCCAGGTTGGGAAGATACCCTGAAGGAGGAAATGGCAACCCACTCCAGTATTCTTGCCTGGGAAATCCCATGGACAGTGAAGCCTTGGCAGGCTGCAATCTATGGAGTTGCAAAGAATTGGACACAACTTAGTGACTTCACACACCACATATATACACACAAAGATATTATATTTATATAGATAGATAGATATTACATATATACACACATGGGTTTCTGTGGTGGCTCAGATGGTAAAGAACTTGCTGCCAATTCAGGAGATGCAAGAGACAAGGGTTCAGTCCCTGGGTTGGGAAGAATTCCTAGAGAAAGAAATGGAAACCCACTCCAGTATTCTGGCCTGGAGAATCCCATGGACAGAGGAGCCTGGTGGGCTACTGTCCATGGAGTTGCAAAGAGTCAGACAGGATTGAGAGACACTAACACTTTTACTATTCATATATATAAACTCCATTAATCCAGCCATCCTCATTTTACCATTTTCCTCTTTACATCCTTACTTGTCTGAGATGTTTTCCTTTCAGTACAAGATGAGAGTTCTCATCTGTACTGTTTATTCTATCTCACTCTGATTACTTTGGACTCTTGTTTCATTAGATATGCCTTTAGGTGCCTGCTCAGTCACTTTAGTTGTGTCCAATGGACTTTGCCAATTCCATGAACTGTAGACTGTAGCCCACCAGGCTCCTCTGTTTGGAGAATTATCCAGGCCAGAATACTAGAGTGGGTAGTCTTTCCCTTCTCCAGGGAATCTTCCCAACCCAGGGATCAAGCCTGGGTCTCCTGCATTGCAGGCAGATTCTTTACCATCTGAGCTACCAGAGAAGCCCAGATACGCCTATTGCTCCATAATTTTTATAATTATTAGCATTTTTAACATTTTAATAAACTTTTATTCTAGAATAGTTTTAGATTTTTAGGAAAATTATGAAGATGGTTCAGAGTTCCCATATGCTGCACACCATGTTTCCTCTCTTATCATCATCTTACATTAGTGTGGTACATTTGTCACATTTAATGAGATGATATTGATACATTGGCATCAATTAAAACCCATAGCTTATTCAGATTTCCTTAGTTTTCATCAAATGGTCTTTTTCATTCCACAGCTACATGCAAGAAACTACATAATATTTGATCATTATTTCTCCATAACTTCCTCTGGTTGTGACAGTTTCTTGAAATTTCTCATCACTGTGGGTTTTTTATTTTTTAACTTTTAACTTTTTAACTTCCTGACACTGTAAGATGTTTTAGGTTCAAATGTGTATTTCATGCCCTAGTCCTGAAATCAGCCATTTTTCCAACAAGACTTAGTTCTTTACATTGAAAAACAGAATTAGATACCAAAATCTAGGCACAAGGTATGCTTGCTGCTGCTGGAATGTCATTGTTTATAGGATCTCTAAACTGGAAATATATGTGTATATGCTATCCTATGTATGTACACATATCTCACATATACATATACATTTTCCTTTACTGAATTATCTGTATCTACTTTAGGCTAAATATATATTCATACTGATGTCCTCAATTCTAATTCATGGATTATTCCATCACATGGATTATTTTAGACTTCTTCCCTTGCTAATTTGTAATCTACCACTCCAAGAACAAGACGCTTGGCTTAACACACTAACCTGTCACTTAATTTGTTCATTTACAGAATGTATATACGGTTATTTCAGAATTATTAATCCATACCCCAATGGGAAAGAACATTACTACTGAAGTACAATGCTTATGTGCAGTTCCTTTTGCCTTTGATTTTACAGATTCTACTTACTCTCAAAGTTACTTAGGTCAGCACTTTCCCCTCTTCCCTTCAATGAGGCTTTTTCAAACATTTTTTAAAAAATAAGAGGGTTTTGTGAATTTTATCCTGGTGTGGCAGGAAGGGGGACCCCTTCCAGGGCCCGAAACTGGGCTCTTGTCTAACACTCAGAAATGAATTGTCCGAGGAGACACATCTGCTGACAAAGCAAGAGATTTTATTGGGAAAGGGCACCCAGGTGGAGAGCAGTAGGGTAAGAGAACCCAGGAGAACAGCTCTGCCGCATGGCTTGCAGTCTGGGGTTTTATGGTGATGGGATTAGTTTCTGGGTGGTCTTTGGCCAATCACTCTAATTCAGAGTCTTTCCTGGTGGCACACGCATGGCTCAGCCAAGATGGATGCTAGTGAGAGGGATTCTGGGAAGTGGACGGACATGCGGTGTCTCCTTTCGACCTTTCCCGAACTCTTATGGTTGGTGGTGGCTTATTAGTTCCATATTCTTTATCAGGATCTCCTGTCATAAAACAACTCATGCATATGGTTACTATGGTACCTGGCCAAGGTGGGTGGTTTCAGTTAGTGTGCTTCCCCTAACAACTCCCCACTGAGAGACTTCATACTCAAGATACTTCTTGGGAATTGGGGTGGAGGTGTCTTTCTTCTGTAACTTCTTCCTATCAGTGTGCTTCCCCTAACACTGGCATCTCCTGACCACCTCAGTGATTTCTTGAATTGGCATACATTAATGTTCTCTTTTTTTGTTGTAAAGTTTTATAATTTTTGACAAATATATATATTGCTATGTATTAGCCATTATGAGCATGCTATATCACTTCAGTCGTGTCTGACTCTTTGCAGCCCGGTGGACTGCAGCTTGCCATGCTCCTCAGTCCATGGGATTCCCCAGGCAAGAATCCTGGAGTGGGTTGCCATGCCCTCCTCCAGGGATTCTTCCCAACCCAGGAATCAAATCTGTGTCTCCCGTGGTTCCTGCATTGCAGGCAGATTCTTTACTGCTAAGCCACCAGTGAAGCCCATTAGCCATTACAGTATCTCACAAAAATAACTTCATCATTCTTCAGATACCCCCAGTATATCACTTATTTAACCTAATTACCCTAGAGCCCCTTGAAACCTCTGAACTGTACCAATGTCTGTAGTTCTGTCTTTTCCAGAATATCATGTAAATAGAATTATACAGCCTTTCAGGCTTCTCTCATTCCGCAATATGCATTTAGATTCATCTGATGTAGAACAGTTTGCTTTTCTCACTGCATATGAAAGGGTATTTTGATTGCCTCCAGTTTTTGGCATTTATCAAAGAAGCTGTTATAAACAGTCACAGGCATGTTTTGGTGTGTACATAAGTTTTCTAATCAGTTAAGTAAATACCCAGGAACAGAATTGCTAGATAATATGGTAAGACTACGTTTATTTGCTGAAAACTGTCAGACTCTTCCAACGTGGTTTTACCCCTTTGCATTCCCACAAGCAATAAATGAACCTTTTTGTTCCTCTGCATTGTTGCCAGTATTTGGTTTTGACACTTGATTTGGGGAGGTGAATAAGGCAAGCCATTCTACTAGTTGCATAGTGGTATCTCTTTATTGTTATACTATGCATTTCTCTAAGGGCAAATGTTGAGTATTGTTTCTTATGCTTACTTACCATCTGTATACCCTTTACTGTAAGGTATCTATCTGTTCAGATCTTGTGCTCATTTTAATTGGGTGTTTGTTTGCTAATTGTTGAGTTTTAAGAGTTCTTTGTTTATATTGGATACACGTTTAATATAAGTCTTTTTTACCTAAGGTCAGTGGGTCTTTTGTCATTATATCTGTATATATATAACAAGCTTCTCAATAGCATATATACTTTTTATTATCAGTTAGTGTATTATTACATCATTACAATAACAGATCATGGATATCATTTACGTTTCTGAATGGACCTCAAGGAAAAGAAAAGATTGGGGTACTTTTCCCATCAGAGATTTGGATTGGAAGCTGAGAGTGAGCATGACTAGCAATAATTCTTTACATTTGCCTCTTGTTTGTAATTTTGTGAATAGTTTCACACACATTATCTCATTAAGGTCCCATTTGCTTTCTCTCTTCCACAGCCTTATTAGCGAATGTACTTCTTTTCCTCTGTTTTTCTGCCTTTGTGGCCACATGGGAAAAATATTGAGAAACAAATTGAACCTGCACAGGAGTCTCATGATTTCATAGCAACTAGGAAATTCTTGTTACAACAGAAGAACATGAAGAGCCCTACATGAAGTATCACTCCAGATACTAGAACTGACCTGCATAATTACTGCTATAACTTAAAAATATTCAGATTTAAAATTAAAATTGAATTATAGAATTTTGATAAAAAGTTGTTATCTGTTTGGTGAGAAGATATTGCTTGGAATTTTATATTCCCTGTGGGCTTGTTGATCTCTTGGTTCTCTAGGAAATAAAATAACCATGAGCAAATTTAATAATCCCTTATATTGATAAATGGCTACTAAGCAAGTATTAAAATTTGTACTAATTTCTAAATAATTACCTAGAAATAATAATTGCTCTTTGAGTTTCTCAAGAAAATCATATCCTCCTCAAAATAAGCAATTGGTATTGAAGTATCCACTTTTTTTTTTTTTGATTCAGTTCAGTTTAATTCAGTTGCTCAGTTGTGTCTGACTCTTTGTGATCCCCATGGATTGCAGCATGCAAGGCTTCCCTGTCCATCACCAATTCCAGGAGCCTCCTCAAACTCATGTCCATTGAGTTGGTGATGCCATCCAACCATCTCATCCTCTGTCATCCCCTTCTCCTCTGCCTTCAATCTTTCCCAGCATCAGAGTCTTTGCAGATGAGTCAGTTCTTCAAATTAGGTGGCCAAAGTATTGGAGTTCCAGCTTCAATATTAGTCCTTCCAATGAATATTCAGGATTGATTTCCTTTAGGATGGACTGGTTGGATTTCCTGGCTGTCCAAGGGACTCTCAAGAGTGTTCTCCAATGCCACAGTTCAAAAGCACCAATTCTTCAGTGCTCAGCTTTCTTTATAGTCCAACTCTCACATCCATACATGACTACTGGAAAAACCAAAGCTTTGACTAGGCAGACCTTTGTTGACAAAGTAATGTCTCTGCTTTTTAATATGCTGTCTAGGTTGGTCATAACTTTTCTTCCAAGGAGTAAGCATTTTTTAATTTCATGGCTGCAGTCACCATCTGCAGTGATTTTGGAGCCCCAAAGTATAAAGTCTCTCACTGTTTCCATTGTTTCCCCATCTATTTGCCATGAAGTGATGGAACCAGATGCCATGACTTTAGTTTTCTGAATGTTGAGTTTTAAGCCAACTTTTTCACTCTCCTCTTTCATCAAGAAATTCTTCGCTTTCTTCCTTATGTGTAGTGTCATCTGCATATCTGAAGTCATTGATATTTCTCCTGGAAGTCTTGATGCCAGCTTGTGTTTCATCCAGCCTGGCATTTCACATGTAGTACTCTTCATATAAGTTAAATAAGCAGAATGACAAAATACAGTCTTGACGTACTCCTTTCCCAATTTGGAACCTGTCTATTGTTCCATGTCCAGTTCTAGCTATTGCTTCTTGACCTGTATACAGATTTCTCAGGAGGCAGGTCAGATGGTCTGGTATTCCCATCTCTTGAAGAATTTCCCACAGTTTGTTGTGATCTACACAGTCAAAGGCTTTGGCATAGTCAATAAAGCAGAAGTAAATGTTTTTTCTGGAACTCTCTTGCTTTTTTGATGATCCAATGGATGTTGGCAATTTGATCTCTGGTTCCTCTGCCTTTTCTAAATCCAGCTTGAACATCTAGAAGTTCATGGTTCACGTACTATTGAAGCTTGGCTTGCTGCACCGCAAATAGAAGGGGAAAAGGTAGAGGCAGTGACAGATTTCCTCTTCTTGGGCTCCAAAATCACTGCTGATGGTGACCACAGTCATGAAATCAGAAAACAATTGATTATTTTGATTGCTTCATGAAAGCTATGACAAATCTAGACAGTGTGTTGAAAATCAGAGACATTACTCTACCAACAAAGGTCTGTATGGTCAAGGGTATGGTCTTCCCAGTGGTCACATGCAGTTGTGAGAGCTGGACCATAAAGAAGGCATAATGCCAAAGAATTAATGCCTTTGAACTGAGGTCCTGGAGAAGACTCCTGAAAGTCCCTTGAACAGGAAGAAGATCAAACCAATCAATCTCAAGGGAGATTAACCCTGAATATTTACCAGAAGGACTGATGCTGAAGCTGAAGCTCCGGTATTTTGGTCATCTGATGTGAACAGATGACTTATTGGAAAAGTCCCTGATGTTGGAAAAGATTGAAGGCAAAAGAAGAACTGGGCAGCAGAGGATGAGACGGCTAGATGGCAATGAACATAAACTTGGGCAAACTCCAGGAGATGGTGAGGGACAGGGGGGTCTGGCATGCTGCCTACCAGGGGGTCAGAAAGAGACGGACACGACTAGATGACTAACCAACAACAACAACTTTAGTATACTGTGATTAAAAAGAAAAATCGACTAACTCTATGGTCAGTATAAGCCCACAGCTTCCTGACACTTGAAGACTGTGCTTCTCCGGATAGCAAGGTCATCTCTGGTGGTGATTCAGTCAAACTTTGGCTGAATTAGTCATCTTTCTGAAATACAAATAAGCAAGGAGTATCTTATTTTGTTATAGCATCTTAGTTTGTTATTTTGTTATGAAGCATATCAATGATGCTTCAGTATTGAAAACAGTGAATGCCAATGATAATAATCAAGAATTACCCCAAAATTAAAGAGAGATTTCAAAAGCTAACTAATCCTATGGTCAACATCCCTCTAATAAGTTAACTTGAAGAAAAGGAAAAAAATAATTTGAATAAACCCTAGACATGATTGCAAGTGAGGAGATTACATACTCAAGACTAGAACTTTAAAAGCAGAAAAATTGCAGATGGATCTTGAGTGTTTAAGATGTAAAAGAAAATCAAGTGAATAAGATTTAATTTAGATAGACAAAATGCATTTATAAGAAGAATAATGCCAAAGGGATTTATAAATCATGTGAATACCAATTAGAAACCAAAATAAAAGAGAAGAACCACAGAAAAGTGGTTTTAATGTCAAAGGGTATAACTAAAGAATTATATTTTGGAAAAATTCCACTCTTCATAAGAGAGTAGACAATTTGAAACAGGTTTTTATTCTTGATATAAAAGGCAAAACTTTTACATTTGAAAGGGAGAATATGCTAACCTAATATACTCACTCAGGACCTAGAATAATTCAGTTTTAGTTCAAAAAATGAATTAAGAGTTTACTGACTGTCAAGCATTGGGCCAGATACCAGGGGTTAAAATATTAGTGAAATATAATCACTAATTTTGATGAGTTTAGAGTCTAATTAGAGAAACTGACAGGCAATTAAACAGTCTCAATATATTGTTGTAAACATTAAGTAAATTGTATATGCTAAGTGACATTAGAGTTTAAATAGGGTTTCAGAGATGAAGCAACAGTATTTACAAATGTTCGATTGTTTCACCTGAATCAAATACGTCTCTTGTAGCATTTTCAGTCAGTTCAGTCTCTCAGTTGTGTCCGTCTCTTTGCGACTCCATGAATCACAGCACGCCAGGCCTCCCTGTCCATCACCAACTCCTAGAGTCCACCCAAACTCATGTGCATCGAGTCGCTGATGCCATCCAACCATCTCATCCTCTGTCATCCCCTTCTCCTCCTGCCCCCATCCCTCCCAGCATCAGGGTCTTTTCCAATGAGTCAACTCTTCACATGAGGTGGCCAAAGTATTGGAATTTCAGCTTCAGCATCAGTCCTTCCAATGAACACCCAGGACTGGTATCCTTTAGGATGGACTGGTTGGATCTCCTTGCAGTCCAAGGGACTCTCAAGAGTCTTCTCCAGCACCACAGTTCAAAAGCATTTTCAAGGGTTCCCTTAATTCCAGGCTTTATGGAACAAAGTTTGGCTGATGAAAGCTATAAACAAATAATAAAAAACTATAAGCAAAATGTAACCAATGGCTAATCACTGATGAAAGTTTAACTAGGAACAAATAACAAATTTCACATATTGTTTTCTTTTATGTTTGTACAAGGTCTTCTATAAATTGCTAAGCACATATAAAGTAGTAACTTAAAAGAATTTCTAAATTGCTCTCATTAAATGAAAATTTATGACTTCTTCATATGACCAAAATGGAATACCTAAGATCAGATTTACCCTCAAAAGAAAACAAGTTAAAAATTGGACAAATATATGAAATGATAGCTTTCAAGGCACTGGATCTCAGGCAGTGAAGGACTGATCAAAGAGACTGGAAACAAACAAAATTGGCATATGGCTGTTCCAGCTTACCACCTTGATATATGGAGAGGAAAAAACAAAGTATTAGCAACTAGGATAATGAAAATACAAAATGCAGTGATATATTTCCACAGATTTTTATAAATGTTAAAAATGAAAAACTGTCTGATGTGGCAGGGTTTGATGATCTTATGGAGGACAAGAATTCTCTTACACTGTGGTAGGAAAATAAAAATGGTTTAGCACTATGTAAGACAGTTTGACAGTTTCTTAAAAAGATAAACATATACCTGTCATATGACCCAGCCATTCCATTTCTAGGTATTTACCCTAGGAAATCAAAACATATGCCCACACAAAGACTAGTACACAAATGTTCATAACAGTTTTATTTGTAATAATCCCAAAGGAAATCACTCACAAGTTCATCAAATAGTAAATGTATAAGTAAACCATGGTTCTTCCATAAAATGGAATACTACCAAGCAATAATACTACCAAAGAAAGGTAATGCCAAAGAATGCTCAAACTACCACACAATTGCACTCGTCTCACATGCCAGTAAAGTAATGCTCAAAATTCTCCAAGCCAGGCTTCAGCAATACGTGAATCTTGAACTTCCTGATGTTCAAGCTGGTTTTAGAAAAGGCAGAGGAACCAGAGATCAAATTGCCAACATCTGCTGCATCATGGAAAAAGCAAGAGAGTTCCAGAAAAACATCTATTTCTGCTTTATTGACTATGACAAAGCCTTTGACTGTGTGGATCACAATAAACTGTGGAAAATTCTAAGAGAGATGGGAATATCAGACCACCTGACCTGCCTCTTGAGAAATCTGTATGCAGGTCAGGAAGCACTAGTTAGAACTGGACATGGAACAACAGACTGGTTCCAAATAGGAAAAAGAGTACATCAAGCAGGGTGTCAAGCAGGGTAACATATTGTCACCCTGCTTATTTAACTTATATGCAGAGTACATCATGAGAAACGCTGGACTGGAAGAAACACAAGCTGGAATTAAGATTGCCAGGAAAAATATCAATAACCTCAGATATGCAAATGACACCACCCTTATGGCAGAAAGCGAAGAGGAACTGAAAAGCCTCTTGATGAAAGTGAAAGAGGAGAGTGAAAAAGTTGGCTTAAAGCTCAACATTCAGAAAATGAAGATCATGGCATCTGGTCCCATCACTTCATGGGAAATAGATAAGGAAACAGTGGAAACAGTGTCAGACTTTATTTTGGGGGGCTCCAAAATCACTGCAGATGATGATTGCAGCCATGAAATTAGAAGACGCTTACTCCTTGGAAGGAAAGTTACGACCAACCTAGATAGCATATTCAAAAGCAGAGACATTACTTTGCCGACTAAGGTCCGTCTAGTCAAGGCTATGGTTTTTCCTGTGGTCATGTATGGATGTGAGAGTTGGACTGTGAAGAAGGCTGAGCACCGAAGAATTGATGCTTTTGAACTGTGGTGTTGGAGAAGACTCTTGAGAGTCCCTTGGACTGCAAGGAGATCCAACCAGTCCCTTCTGAAGGAGATCAGCCCTGGGATTTCTTTGGAAGGAATGATGCTAAAGCTGAAACTCAAGTACTTTGGCCACCTCATGCGAAGAGTTGACTCATTGGAAAAGATTTTGATGCTGGGAGGGATGGGGGAGGCAGGAGGAGAAGGGGATGACAGAGTATGAAATGGCTGGATGGCATCACTGACTTGATGGACATGAATCTGAGTGAACTCCGGGAGTTGGTGATGGACAGGGAGGCCTGGTGTGCTGTGATTCATGGGGTCGCAAAGAATCGGACACGACTGAGCGACTGAAGTGAACTGAACCAAGCATCAAAAAGGAAAGACTACTGATACAACAAACAATATGGGTGAATTTCAGATTAATTACACTGAGCCAAAGAAGCCAGATTAAAGATCCTACAAACTGCATTACTCTATTTAAGTAAACATTTCAGAAAATGCTACTAATCTATAGGGACTGAAATTATATCATCAGCTGTCAGGAGACAGGGAGAAAGTGATGATGATGAGGTGGGATTATAAAAGGGCATGATAAATCTTTTGAGGGATTATGGGTCTATTTACTCTCAATTATTGTGATGGTTTCATGAAAAAAAAACTTACTGAATTGAAATTTTAAATGCATAGCTTATTATTGCAAAATATCTTTAAGTCAAGCTACTAATTTTTAAAATATATTTGAATTCAACAAATTATAAGACTTAAAAAAATAATTTATGTAAGCTTAACATTGCTTACATAAGAAAATTGTTTGAGGCTGTTATAGATTTATTGGAAAAATTAGCCCCTGATCCTAGTAGCATCTGGAAAACTTTTTTTTTAATATTCTGTGAAAAGCTTGTTAATACCTTGTGTGTGGTTCCAATGGCAAAGGAAATGGCAACTCACTCCAGTGTTCTTACCTGGAGAATCCCATGGATAGAGAAGCCTCTCAGGCTACAGTCTATGTGGTTCCAAAAGAAAAGAAGCAATCACTGGTTTCAAATTTCTCATAATTTGGAGAAAGGCTGTACATGTATATCAGCACAAACTCTATGGCATTGAAACATATATAATATCATATAAGAAATGAATCGCCAGTCTAGGTTCCATGCAGGATACAGGATGCTACTTGTGGCTGGTGCACTGGGACGACTCAGAGAGATGGTATGGGGAGGGAGGTGGGAGGGGGGTTCAGGATTGGGAACACATGTACACCCATGGCAGATTCATGTTGATGTATGGCAAAACCAATACAGTATTGTAAAGTAAAATAATAATAAAAAATCAACAAAAACTCTAATGCTAACAAGAACAGCTTAGAAAAAGATACTATCCATTAATCTAATCACTATTTGAAAACATTGTGTAATGTTATTTTGTTAAACATATTAGAGCTGAGTTTTTAAATTTGCGTGTTCTGCTTCTTTGACTGAACCTGAATGGACAGATATGGATGTAGATACAGAATAGATGTAGCATATATATCTAGAATTTCTCTGGTGGCTCAGAAAATAAAGAATCCAACTGCCAGTGCAGGAGACAGTTTCCATCCCTGGGTCAGGAAGATCCCCCAGAGGAGGGAATGGTAACCCACTCCACTATTTTTTACTGGAGAATACCATGGAAAGAGGAGCCTGGTGGGCTACAGTCCTGGGGTCACAGAGTCAGCCATGACTGAGCAACTAACTCTTCCATAGCTACATATGCGTTTGTGCTTACTTGCTCAGTCATGTCTGACTGCTTTGTGACTCATGGGCTGGAGCCCACCAGGCTCTTTTGTCTATGGGATTCTTCAGGCGAGACTCAGTACTGGAGTTAGTAGCCATTCTCTTCTCCAGGGGATCTTCCCAACCAAGGAATTGAACCTGTGTCTCCTGCATTGCAAGCAGATGCTTTACTGTCTGAGGCACTAGAGAGGTCTATAGCTCTATATAGAATACCGCAAAAGAAACTAATTCATCCTTGAGCAGCCAGCCCACCTGGCGACACACTTTCTAGGCAGAATCAATGGTTCCCTTTGCCTCTCCACGGTCGTTAGACATATTCTGTTACAGGAGTTATTGGCTAGCAAATCCTTCTTCCCCATTTGATTATGAGCCTTTCAAATTCATCCTTACTCCAAGATGGGCATAATAAAGGACAGAAATGGTATGGACCTAACAGAAGCAGAAGATATTAAGAAGAGGTAGCAAGAATAGACAGAAGAACTATACAAAAAAACATCTTCATGACCCAGATAATCAAGATAGTGTAATCACTCAACTACAGCCAGACATCCTGGAAGACAAAGTCAAGTGGAGGTGATGAAATCCCAGTTGAGTTATTTCAAATCCTAAAAGATGATGCTGTGAAAGTGCTTCAATCAATATGCCAGCAAATTTGGAAAACTCAGCAGTGGCCACAGGACTGGAAAAGGTCAGTTTTCATTCCAATCACAAGAAAGGCAATGCCAAAGAATGCTCAAACTACTGCACAGTTGCACTCATCTCACACACTATCAAAATAATGCTCAAAATTCTCCAAGCCAGGCTTCAACAGTACATGAACCATGAACTTCCAGATGTTCAAGCTGGTTTTAGAAAAAGCAGAAGAACCAGAGATCAAATTGCCAACATATGCTGGATCATTGAAAAAGCAAGAGAATTCCAGAAAAACATCTATTTCTGCTTTATTGACTATGCCAAAGCCTTTGACTGTGTGGATCACAATAAACTGTGGAAAATTCTTAGAGAGATGGGAATACCAGACCACCTGACCTACCTCCTGAGAAATCTGTATGCAGGTCAGGAAGCAACAGTTAGAACTGAACATGGAACAACAGACTGGTTCCAAATCAGAAAAGGAGTACGTCAAGGCTGTGTATTGTCACCCTGCTTATTTAATTTATATGCAGAGTACATCATGGGAAATGCCAGGCTGGATGAACCACAAGCTGGAATCAAGATTGCCGGGAGAAATATCAATAACCTCAGATATGCAAATGTCACCACCCTTATGGCAGAAAGTGAAGAAAAACTAAAGAGCCTCTTGATGAAAGTGAAAGAGGAGAGTGAAAAGTTGGCTTAAAATCCAACATTCAGAAAATTAGGATAATGGCAGCTGGTCTCATCACTTCATGGCAAATAGATGGGGAAACAATGGAAACAGTAAGAGATTTTACTTTTGGGGGCTCCAAAATCATTGCAGTTGATGACTGCAGCCATGAAATTGAAAGATGCTTGCTCCTTGGAAGAAAAGTTATGACCAACCTAGATAGCTTATTAAAAAGCAGAGACATTACTTTGCCAACAAAGGCCTGTCTAGTCAAAACTTTGGTTTTTCCCAGTAGTCATGTTTGAATGTGAGAGTTGGACTATAAAGAAAGCTGAGCACTGAAGAATTGATGCTTTTGAACTGTGGTGTTGGAGAAGATTCTTAAGAGTCCCTTGGACAGCAAGGAGATCCAACCAGTCCATTCTGAAGGAAATCAATCCTGAATATTGACTGGGGGGACTGATGCTGAAGCTGAAATTCCAATACTTTGGCCACCTGATGTGAAGAACTGACTCATTTGCAAAGACCCTGATGCTAGAAAAGACTGAAGGTGAGAGGAGAAAGGGAAGACAGAGGATGAGATGGTTGGATGGCATCAACAACTCAATGGACATGAGCTTGCTCATGGGAGTTGGTGATGGACAGGGAGGCCTGGTGTGCTGCAGTCCATGGGGTCACAAAGATTCGGACATGACTGAGGGACTGAACTGAACTGAACTGAGAGTAAGTTCACTTACTCTCCCAGAAACTAAGAAATTCGTATTGAGAATTAATTAATTAATGCAAATCTATGTATAAAAATAAGTGACTCAGCACATCACTATCATCTCTCTCACAGGGTATTTGACTTCCATTTTTTGCAAAGACAACTATGTTTGAATACAAGCTCCAAGATAATCATTTGTTTCTGTGTGACAATCAAAATCTACATTTTAAAAGATCATTCAAAATTCAAATTAGCTCTGCTACTTGGTTACAGTTACTTAACAATTCTGAGCTGAAGTACACAGTGTGCTCAAAACACCTGTGCTAGCATTCACTCCAAAAATACACACAGCACTACAGATTGCCAAGGACTTGCTACAACATAAATTTTAGAACATTCCTGTACTGATTCCAGGTCACTATGTAATTTTTACTTTGCTAATGGTAAACTTTGCCTTTGAACTTTGCCATAACAACACAACCCGAAGTCTTCAAAAACATTTAGACAGTAGTTGTGAAAACTGGGAATGGCCCAGAGGCATTTTGTACCACCAAATAAACATGCTTCTTATTGGACTCTGTATTTATCCTTTGGGGGATGGTAAGTAAGACATACAAGAGAGACACAACGTTTGAGCCTAACGGCACCTTCAGCGGCCGGAGCTGTGACTGCCTGTAGGCAAATGCTTGTGCTCTTAGGTCTCAACCACATTTGAGATATTCCAGCATGTTTATTGATTTAAACTAGAAAACCTTTGACTCAGAGCAGAGGTGATTTTACTAGTCGAGTTAATGTCTAGAGAATACTAGGAGGAAAATTTTATTTGTAATGAATTTGCTTTTCTATGCCTCTTTTTAAGAACTATTATAATAATGAGGAAAATTTTAGTCTTTATTATACGACATTGAAAAACAAAACAGTGCCAATATGAATCTTTTATACTTTATTGCTATCACTCTTTCACTCAATCCAGTTCTTCCCGTGTGTGTGTATGTGTATGTGTGTGTGTGTGTATGTTACTGTTGTGCTTGTTTGCTGAACTGAGACACTTTTTACAAATTTTCTAAGCAGATAGCCACATGGAAATCAATAGGAATTTTCTGTATTATATTTCAAAAAGTAAAAAGTCCAGCAGAATATATTTCTTACAGAGCTTATCTAATAAAATTTGGCCAGATCTCTTTTGTCATCAATGTCACATCTGAAAATCTTTACATTATTGTAATTGCCCTACCAAGTCTTAACAAATATATATATATATATATATATATATATCCAAAGGATAGTGAGTATTGAGTGTCACAAAAGGACATACATCCTATAATTAAATTTTGTCTTTCAAAACAATTTACAAGTTTATCTATTTAAACTTGTTCTAACACATTATTTAAAAATGCTGTCATTTTCACTTAATTTTTCCTGTCAGGGCAATGACAATTGTCCCACTGAGACCCACCTGGTTTCTATGCTTTATTTCTCATCTAAGAAAATCTGCAAATAACTCAGGTTAATGGATTGTGTGTGTGTGTGTGTGTGTGTGTGTGTGTGTGTGTGTGTGAAACAATGAGGGTTTATTTTTGTGAACCTCAGGAAGTGACTCATTAAGATCTACAGTTGAAAGTTGGTGATGTTATAAATGACTAAGTCCCTATTTTCCCGAGTGATGTGTAATTCTTATAATTTCCAGGAAGGATAATTGTGTATCATGTATTTGTCCTGATTTACGAGGCAGAAATGTAAACTCATTGCTTTTACTTGAAAGGGTGTGCATTGATGGCTTGACAGTGTTTGAACTGAGAAAACTTAAAACTGTTCAGGGGCAAGAGCAGCTAACCCACCAAGAATTCAGGATAAATGGGCATCATCATAACAAGTACTAATTATTGGCGGACAGGATCATTACATTCATTAGTGAATTAAAGAAAGACAATGGTAAGATCTCTGGCCTCTGGCTTTATCAGTTTGAGTCAGAAAGCCATACATCAAAAGTCGAGGGTGCTTTCAAATATTTCACTATCAAAGAGCGACTTTGGAGCACAGAGTAAATTGACTTGATACCAAATTCCTATCTGTACCCTTCTATTTAAATAGGTCTCACTGCGATAGCAATGACAACAAATATCAACAATTTGCTCTTTCCGATATCATTTCTTTTTTCTTTTATATTTTTCTTCTTTGGTCTTTCTCCCCTTTGCCCAAGCAATTCTGCAGTGCACAGGCACTTTTTCTTAGCTCTTTATCACACAGTCATTGTGATAAACACACAGCAAATATCTCCTGTGGACATAACACTTTACAGAACACTACAGACACATAACTCAAAATAGAGAGGATTTCACCCTTGACTCCTAGGAACTCAGCTTATAACTAAAGATTCCAGATAAAAATCATTAATAAGAGCTGAAGCAACAGGATATATTCCAAACACAGATCGGTTCCTCCCATGCTAAGAGGAGCCTGGTGGTCAAATGACGGGCGAGTAGCTGTAAGAACTCTTAAGTAGGGAGGGAAAGTGCCTTATGATTTGATAAGTTGTTATCCTTCTGTGCTCATTTTATAAGAAGCATTGACCTTTTTTCTATAAAATATGCATCAAGAAAAGCCCTCCACAAGCTTACCAACCAACTGTTTCACCTCTGTTAGTCCTAAATTTCTAACTGCTTGATAAATCCTTGGTCACTTGGTCACAAGTATTTCTATGGATCAGTGACTAAGTGTTCTGAACACATAGAAGATATACAATAAGGTATGCTGAATAAAAACTGAATAACCTTGTTCTGCTCCAGTCATTTCACTTGCCTTTGTCATCTTGAAGGGAAAATGTGCACACACATATATGCACACATATGCACACTCACACACACATGCATACAAACATACATAGCCAATGTCCACAGATGTATTTAAAATAAATTGCATACATTTAAAGAAGGTAAAAGGAATTAGGTGTTTATAATGGGGATCATATATAATTCAGTTAGAGAAGATCCTATTGAAAATGTGAGTTGTGAGCAACAGTTTAAAATGATGAATTGACCACAGTCTTCCAGAGAGGATGAGGGAAACAGTTCCAGGTACTACTTCTTCATTTCCTTCTTTATCAGTGGAGTTTTTCAATCAACCTAATCTAGCAGAACGTTTCTCTGAGGCTACTGAGATATATTTGCAGGAAACAACTTTCCCCTCACTTAAAGAAATAGGTTTAACTCCTTCACTCCTAGAACTCTATAATTCAGGGGAAAAAGTGAGTTTTCCATAGAGCATGTAAAGGAGCAAAGAGAGATGAAACTGTGTGGAAAATTAGATGAAGGAGTGGAAAATTGCATCTGCCATATAAGTCCAACTACATATAGATATATTCCTCCATGAAAAACTGGAAATTTCATTTAAAAATGGTACTTGCAAAGTCAGCAACAATTCTTAACAATGTCTTTCCTGCTGCTGACATCATATTTTTTTTTACCCCGTAATAACGGATAATTTGGAGCCATTCTCCTTTTCATTATGAGCTGTCCCTTTCCTTATTGCATTTCTTCCACTGCTTTTCCCATGTGAGAGGTGACTGTGTTACTTGCGGAATATGATGAATCACTTCAACAAGAAATACGTGGCATCTGGGGAAGGCTCTTTCTAGCATACAAATTAAGCTTGAATGGCAACTTGGTCAAAAATTTCCTTTGAATCTGGTCCCTGTGTGGAAGATAGAGTCAAGCATTATCATTTTGTTGGCAGGAGGTTTTTCCCAGCTAACCGACATCTCTAACCTTTATTAGAAAGAAGTGGGTCACCCCCATCTCTGAAAAGAATCAATGAGATGAAAAGAGAGATCCGGGTGAGGAAACTGGAGAGATGTATTTAATAACTAGGCTGAGATGAGAATTGCTAAAACAAAAAGAAGCACTGGTAACACTAAATGATTTTGCATAAAGGATAACTCTGGCTACAAAATAATATCCCAAGGAAGCAGTAAAATAAAGTGTAACCATTCGATCAGTTGAGACAGACTTGTAAATATTTTCCCAATTAAAAAGAAAAAAAAGTCCCCAGGGGAATAAAGAGGGACTATACAAAAGATAGTATGCATCTCTAGTTTGTGGTTTTCTCCCTTAGTTGGAAGATTTCTTTCCCACTTAAATCTGTATTAAATCTGGGAAAGGTAGAACCGAAATTATCAATTTTAATCTTTTTGAAATCCCTTCACTTTGTTTTCCTCAAGATTTTTAAGCATTTTATTTGTGGTAATACTAATAAAAATCACTCTTCTGTCAGGAAATTCAATGTATTTCATGGAAAAGCCAGTAAAGGAACAAAACATCAGAAAAGGGAAGATTCTCCGACATTCCACACGATGGCAGAAGATCTTTTCCTTATTAAGTAGTCAAAGCTTGCAGCTTCGTATTATTCTATTAAATATAGCAAGATAAACAATCTCCCTTATTCTCTAAGCCATTTTAGAGTAATTTGTTCTCAGGACAAACCAGAAGGGAGGATGTGTTTTCTCATGTGAAAAACAAACAGCCTCAGGAAAAAAGAATTTCCAAAGCCATCTTCCTCAAGTTTTCCTAAATAACGTTGATATTACAAAAAAATACCTTCAAAAGCATGCTTCTGCTGCATCTTTTAGACTACATTCTCCCAGTGTCAATGATCATTTCTATATTGTTTATATTGTTAATCACAGTAGACAAATCCTGTAAACGCACTTACGGAATACGCTGCTTTGCACAATCCTCTTTGCTGGTGGAGAGCTTCTTAGAGGCTGAACCTCTTTTTGCAGAAAATCTTTCTCTGATTTGCAGCATGGCTCTTGTCCACTCGGAACCTCAGAAAAGCGGTGGATATCTTGCCCCACAACTCGATTTCTAGGCTGAACTAATCCAACAATTCGGTCAGCCCTAGAAAGATGGTGATAATTCCTGTCTCATGGTGAGCATTTAGAAAACATGGGCTGTAAAGCTAAATTTCTCTACAGTTTATAAATAGAGTGCCTCCTCTTTTTTTAGATGTCTTTTGGCTATCTAGTTTATTGTCTCCTCACTTTGTTTTTTGTTTGTTTTTCGTTAACAGTGATGGTAAGATAAGGAAATTCCAGTTTCACTAGTCCTCTGTCTTTCTCAGCTTCCTAAGTTCAAGTTATGGTCTGTTCCCATAGTTTGTGCTTATGGAGGCAAGTGATGTTCCTGTACAAAGAGAAGATTATTATGAACGTAATGTGCACAATGTAACTTATCTACCTAAGTATGACATTCACAAAATAGTAAATGAGCAAAGCTTAGAAGGGCAATGGTTTACACTGATGCCTTCATTTAAATATGAGGAGACACCAGCCAGGGAAAATAATAATACCTTTCATTTTTTAAAATTGCCCTTAGAGCACTTACAATGGAGTCATACATCAATTACAGCATCTTATTTTCAAATACACCTTATGCTATAGCAGCAATTGTCAATTTATACATTTTGTAACTGAGAAGCTAGCTTCTTCCTAAGATCATGGAGCTAGAATTTGAAAGGAGAGGGACTGAAAACTGAAATTCTAGCTACTATTTCTACTACGGCAATTGAAGAGAATAAAAAATCACATTATAGATAGTGGTGTATCAAGTGATGATTTCAGTTTTGTGTTAATAATAATATTGGGTCAAGTTTATTGTCAGGGGACCTTATGGTGGAAATCATATCCAAACATTAATTAGGAGCAGATTTTGGTGCTAATAGTAAAGAACCAATAGAAATAAAAAAAACTGCATTCTTTTGGTAAAGAACCCTCCTGCCAATGCAGGAGACATAAGAGACATGGGTTTGATCCCTGGGTCAGGAAGACCCCCTGGAGGAGGGCATGGCAACCCACTCCAGGATTCTTGCCTGGAGAATCCCCTGGACAGAGGAGGCTGGCAGGCTACAGTCCATGGGGTCACAAAGAGTTGGACACAAGTGAAGCGACTTAAGAGGCACACAATTCCTCAATATAAGGTGAAAGAAAAAGTCTTTGAAATTTTAAATTATTTTCAAAAAATTTTATTGAAATGATAAATAGAAAAATTTGAAAATAGAGATGAATTAAGACATCTTACCTTCAATGCGTGTGACAGATAAAAATTCTGGGGGAAGAAAACACTCACCACTCAGTGATGACATGAGAACAAATCTATGAATACTTATTGAGTGGTTCTTTCTTAGTAGGCAGCATCAAGTTATTTGGCTAAGCTGCTATGAGATATCGGATACTATGCTGATTTACTTTAACATTGTCTTAATAAAGTGCTAACATAACAAGTTCAGAGAAGGCAATGGCAACCCACTCCAATACTCTTGCCTGGAAAATCCCATGGGCGGAGAAGCCTGGTAGGCTGCAGTCCATGGGGTCACAAAGAGTCGGACATGACTGAGCGACTTCACTTTCACTTTTCACTTTCCTGCGTTGGAGAAGGAAATGGCAACCCACTCCAGTGTTCTTGCCTGGAGAATCCCAGGGACGGGGGAGCCTGGTGGGCTGCCGTCTATGGGATCGCACAGAGTCGAACACGACTGAAGCGACTTAGCAAGAACAGCAACAGCAACATAACAAATTACACAAGGCAGAACAATTAACATTAGTATTAATGTCAACAGAGCTGAGTGATATTGAAATTTTGAAAAGTATACCTTCCCCATGTGTTCCTAAAAGCAGTATAAATGCCAGAGGAGGATAACCAACTTACTGTTTATGTCTGTGTTAGTCGCTCAGTTGTGTCAGACTCTGCAGCCCCATGCTCTGTAGCTTGCCAGGATCATCTGTCCGTGGATTTCTCCAGGCAAGAATACTGGAGTAGGTTTCCATTCCCTTCTCCAGGAGATCTTCCCAACCCAGAGATCAAACCCGGGTCTCCTGCATCGCAGGCAGATTCATCTGAGCCACCTGGGAAGCTCACTATTTATGTATTTACACATAAAAAAGAAAACTCAGGATTCATACAGGTAGATTGACCAAACCATACCTGCCCAAATAGTATGGTGTTTCTTATTTATTCCTAGACTTTTAAAGCTAAAGATCCTTTAAGACCAGTCCAACTATCAGTCCAACTAAGATTTTCTATTGAGAAGAATATAACCAGAATCACAGACTTGCTCAGGCGAAACTGAGGCTAGAACCCCACTCTTCTGACAACTAGCAAATTGTTTTATCACTAGGTTATTTCACACACATTTTCAAGTTGATAGCCTAGGAATAACCCAAGTTTCATAGTGACATAATAGAATAAAACTCAGACAATTTTATTGTCAGTCATGAAATTGTTGACCAAATCAAGCCAGATTAATCAAAGCACAATGATAACACTGGTTTCTGTCTGCAGTTGTAATACTTGAATAAATCCTTCCAGACTTGGGGGTGGGGAGTGAAGTAGGAGGGCTTCCCTGGTAGTTCAGCTGGTAAAGAATATGCCTGCAATGCAGGAGACATGGGTTTGATTCCTGAATCAGAAAGATCCCCTGGAGAAGGGGTAGACTACCCATTCCAGTATTCTTGGGCTTCCCTGGTGGTTCAGATGGTAAAGAATCCACCTGCAATGCAGGAGACCTGGGTTCAGTCCCTGGGTTGAGAAGATCCCCTGGAGAAGGGCATGGGAACCCACTCCAGTATTCTTGACCAGAAAATCCCTGTGGACATAGAAGCCTGGCGGGCTACAGTCCATGGGGTCCCGAAGAGTTGGACATGACTGAATGACTAAGGACAGCACAGCACAGCGTAGTAGGAAAATAGAAAACAAGTTAGAAGATGGGAAACAGAGCATATTGAAGGTTTTCTTCAGTCAACTGGTTGATGAGAAAAAGTATTTGCATGGAAATATGGGAGATGGTTTCTCAGTCACTGTCTCTGAGATTATAGACTTTAGTGTAAGACTGGATGACTTTGCACTGAGAGTGTTTTAGTTGGCTGGTAAAGAGATCTCAAGGAAGTCTTAAGGTTCATGTCTCAGAGCCATGAATCCTGACAATCCTGTATAGATGTCCCATTTTACAGAGAGGAAAGTGAGTCAGAAAGTATCATGGTCACTTAGATAGCTAGGATGCAGAGATTAATTCCATGACATTTCATGTTCTGTTTGCCAAACCAGCATCAAAATAAGATTGTACCTTTGATGGTATCCTTTGTGTTTTAAGTATAATGTCATAAATATTTTAAGTAATTTTGAATTAATTATTATTTCCTTAATTAAAATCAGAGAGCTATACCTAATACCTTGATCAGATATAAAATGTCCCTTGTACTTGTCTTTCTCATTTTCTTCCACACCTATTAGATGTTGAATTTATCATTAGCATACAGAGTAGAGATGGGGATGGCTACAGTCCTGTGATAATTTAAATTGTGCAGTTTGGGATTTTTTTTTCCAGCTCTGCTAATTTTCTTGAGGTCTGTTGACTAAAACTACATGTTCCAGACATTTTGTGGCTTGATGTATGGTGGTTAATAACCAGTTTTAAATTTTTAAATTAATTCTCTAAATAAATTTGATAGTTTGAAATCCAAATTTTCCTTAAAAATAAAGAACAGGACTTATTTATTTTTCCAGACACTAAAAAATTTTAAACAACCTTTGATTCACAAAACTTCCATGCTTCCTTTTGGGTGTCTGCAGAAATCAGTGTGCAACTGTATCTGTCTTCACAATTATCACTTAATTTTTTTCATCTTAGACTATGTTTCCAAATCTGCATTGATGTTCCATTGCACTCTGTTGGCACGCAGATCCTTTTAAGGGCTTCTCTGGTGGCACAGTCCGTAAAGAATCCCCCTGAAATGTAGGAAACTGTCTGCAGTGCAGGAGATGCTCTTTGACCCTTGGATCTAGATGATCACCTGGATTAGGAAATGGCAACCCGCTCCAGTATTCTTGCCTGGAAAATCTCATGGACAGTGGAGCCTGGCGGGCTACAATCCATGGGGTCACAAAGAGTCGGACATGACTTACTGACTAAATCACAAATCACTCTAATGTGATTTAAGATATATTGACTGATAGAGTACCACTTCAATGGGAGATGAGAGGAGGGCCCAGGAATGAAAGGGAAAAGAGAAAAATTTTATGACCTGGGATTTTTGTAACATACTTGATATGTTGCCCCTAAATGTATTATATGCCAGATTTCTTTCAAGAAACTTGCCAATATTTGGGGGTTTATTTCAAACTACGAGAAGCAGAGGCTATCATCAGCTTGGAGTAGTATTGGAGTATCACCCTTTTTAAACATCATATTGGAATATATTTTCCATGCCATACATCTAAACTCAACTGTTGTGTGTAATTATAAACTTAATAATTCTCGTGGATCCATGGGTTCTTGACCTGAAAAGAACCTTAAAAGCATGCAGAACTCCTGTCTTTAGGCAAAGAAGGTGATAATTATATCCATATTAAAGATGACGCACTAAGGAATCATATATGTAAGTGGGTCCTAGAATAACTCTACTGCCATCTGTGACATGGTTTATATAGGTGTTCATGTCAACAAACTATACTTTCAGTAGAAGTCTATAGAAGTGTGTATCTTCAGCATGAAGTGGGTATCTGATTTAACTCTCTCGATTTGTGAAATTGACTTTTTATATGTTAAATACCATGGCCAAAATTACTCAGAATAAAAAATAAAGTCAAGTTCTCCTGATTTCCACTGGGTGCTTTTTCCCTTACTTCACATATGAATTTGAAATGGGATTTATACACAAGAGAAAACAATAATGTGCTTAGGGGAGGATTGGTTTGTTTTTTGAGTTCTGTCTCTGAATATAGTTATTTGTTTCTGATTTCTCCAGCATATATTGTCTATTCCATTCCTGAACCACCTTTTTTTTTTTTTTTCTTAGTTATCTTTTTACGGCTTTTATGACTTTGTCTTGTCTTTCAGTGTGAGTTTTTTGGTCTGAGCACAAGGTATTAAATCAACTTGAATTACACTTAATAACTGACACAATGCTTTGTGCATAAAAATTCTTAAAATGGATTTTATTGATTAGGAATTTGATAAAACGTTGTTATATACAATACTGAACTGAGAATAAAATATTCAGCTCTCAAAATATTTAGATTGAGTACCCTTTAAAAATACTATTGTGACAATAAAGAATTAAACAAAAATCAAAAGTGATTTTGATTAACAAAGTCATTTGTAAAAAAAAAGTCTCCTGTGTCTGAAACTATTTCCCATATAATTGTAAGAATTTTGATTAACATTTATATTCACAAAAGGAAACAATGGATTACATGGGGAAATAAATGGAATAAAGTAAATTGGGCTTCCTCAATGGTTGAGCAGGTCAAGAATCTACATGCAACATAGGAGATGCAGGGGATGCAGGTTCAATCCCTGGTCTAGGAAGATCCCCTTCAGAAGGAAATGGCAAGCCGCTCCAGCATCGAGAGAGGAGCCTGGTGGGCTACAGTCCATGGGGTCGCAAAGAGTTGACACGACTGAAGTGACTGAGCACAGCACACAGCACATAAAGTAAAATACTGGCTAGCTAAAACTCTCAGAGAATACTCTTTCGGCATAATAGCTTTCCCAAATAATAGTTTGCCCCTTATAAGCAACATTTAAGAAAATGGTTTTGATTAAAATATTTTAAAATACATTAAGCATTTCTTAATTTCTAAAAGGGAAGACTTCTAAATGGAATTTGACTTTCTCACTAAAAGGCCCAGAAGACTTCATTCTTAGTGCCTACTTCTGATTTTTATGACTATTTCCCTTCCCTTGAACTAAGATAGGCACTGAGGGCTCAGTTTAGTGAAGATGACCGGTCCCTGGGCTGAGGAGTTATTGGCATTACTGCAAACAGTCAAGACGCATGAGAATACACACCTACACTTGAGAAGGAGTCAATTCAGTTCAGTCTCTCAGTTGTGTCCGACTCTTTGGGACCCCATGGGCTACAGCACGCCAGTCCTCCCTGTCCATCACCAACTCCCAGAGCTTGGTCAAACTCATGTCCATCAAGTCGGTAATGCCATCCAACCATCTTATCCTCTGTCATCCCCTTCTCCTCCTGCCCTCAATCTTTTCCAGCATCAGGGTATTTTACAACAAGTTAGCTCTTTGCATCAGGTGGCCAAAGTATTGGAGCCACAGCCTCAATCCTTCCAATGAATATTCAAGGTTGATTTTAGGACTGACTGGTTTAATCTCCTTAATAGAGACTTCTAATATTGATCCTTACTCCTTTTCAACCTAGACAACATATTAAAAAAAAGAGACATGACTTTGCTGACGAAAGTCCGTATAGTCAAAGCTATGGTTTTTCCTATAGTCATGTATAGATAGATGTGAGAGTTGGACCATAAAGCAAGCTGAGCACCAAACAATTGATGCTTTTGAACTGTGGTGTTGGAGAAGACTCTTGAGAGTCCCTTGGACTCCAAAGAGATCCAACGAGGCAATCCTAAAGGAAATCAGTACTGAATATTCATTGGAAGCACTGATGCTGAAGCTCAAGCTCCAATGCTTTGGTCATCTGAGCGAAGAACTGACTCATTGGAAAAGACTCTGATGCTGAGAAAGACTGAAGGCAGGAGGAGAAGGGGACAACAAAAGATGAAATGGTTGGATGTCACCACTGACTCGATGGACATGAGTTTAAGCAAGCTCTAGGAGTTGGTGATAGACAGGAAGGCCTGGCATGCTGCAGCCCATGGGGTCACAAAGAGTCAGACACAACTGAGAGACTGAACTGAGCTGACTCCTTCTCAAGTGTAGGGTGCATATTCTCATGGATCTTGGCTGATTGCAAGTAATGCCAACAACACAGCAGCCCAGGTACACGTCACATTTATTAAACTGCCCCACTAGTGCAGATCAATTTCTAACCATATGCTTTTCCTCACCTCTCTCAAACTCTCCCACTTCTCAATTTTCATCATCCAATAAGCCCTCCCTTCTTATTTTGCTACAAGTTGGTAGGATTGCTACTGTCAGTTTAAACATTTCCTCTACTCTGCTCTTATAGGGTAGGTCAGGAAGGGCTGATAGAATGGGTTTTTTGTTTGTGTGGAGAAATTATAGATTAATAATCATGTTAGATATGGTGTAAGGGTGAAAGGTATGGATCAAAATTTACTATTTATTTGCACATGAATATCCAAGCTAAAGGCAAAGGAGAAAAATACTCATTTGAATGTAGAGTTTCAAAGAATAGCAAGGAGAGATAAGAAAGCCTTCCTCAGTGATCAGTGCAAAGAAATAGAGGAAAATAATAGAATTGGAAAGACTAGAGATCTCTTCAAGAAAAATTACAGATATCAAGAGACCATTTCATGCAAAGATGGGCTTGATAAAGGACAGAAATGGTATGGACCTAACAGAAGCAGAAGATATTAAGAAGAGGTGGCAAGAATGCACAGAAGAACTATACAAAAAAGATCTTCACGACCCAGATGACCATGATGGTGTGATCACTAACCTAGAGCCAGACATCCTGGAATGTGAAGTCAAGTGGACCTTAGAAACATCACTACGAACAAAGCTAGCGGAGGTGGTGAAATTCTAGTTGAGCTATTTCAAATCCTAAAAGATGATGCTGTGAAAGTGCTTCAATCAATATGCCAGCAAATTTGGAAAACTCAGCAGTGGCCACAGGACTGGAAAAGGTCAGTTTTCATTCCAATCACAAGAAAGGCAATGCCAAAGAATGCTCAAACTGCTGCACTATTGCACTCATCTCACATGCTAGCAAAGTAATACTTAAAATTCTCCAAGCCAGGCTTCAAAAGTATGTGAACTTCCAGATGTTTAAGCTAGATTTAGAAAAGGTAGAGGAACCAGAGATCAAATTGCCAACATCCGTTGAATCATAGTAAAAGCAAGAGAGTTCCAGAAAAACATCTATTTCTGCTTCATTGACTCCACTAAAGCCTTTGACTGTGTGGATCACAACAAACTGTGGGAAATTCTTCAAGAGATGGGAATACTAGACCACACAACCTACCTCCTGAGAAATCTGTATGCAGGTCAAGAAGCAGCAGTTAGAACTGGACATGGAACAATGGACTGGTTCAAAACAGGAAAAGGAGTACGTCAAGGCTGTATATTGTCACCCTGCTTATTTAACTTATATGCAGAGTACATCATGAGAAACACTGGGCTGGAAGAAGCACAAGCTGGAATCAAGATTGCAGGGGGAAATATCAACAACTTCAGATATTCAGATGACACCACCCTTATGGCAGAAAGTGAAGAGGAGCTAAAAAGCCTCTTGATGAAAGTGAAAGAGGAGAATGAAAAAGTTAGCTTAAAGCTCAACATTCAGAGAAGTAAAATCATGACATCTGGTCCCATCACTCATGGAAAATAGATGGGGAAACAATGGAAACGGTGAAAGACTTTATTTGAGGGGACTCCAAAATCACTGCAGATGGTGACTGGAAAAGCCATGAAAAGCCATGAAATTAAAAGACATTTGCTCCCTGGAAGAAAAGTTATGACCAACCTAGACAGCATATTAAAAAGCAGAGACATTACTTTGTCAACAAAGGTCCATCTAATCAAGGCTATGGTTTTTCCAGTGGTTATGTATGGATGTGAGAATTGGGCTATAAAGAGAGCTGAGAACCAAAGAATTGATGCTTTTGAACTGTGGTGCTGGGAAAGACTCTTAAGAGTCCCTTGGGCTACAACGAAATCCAACCAGTGCATGCTAAAGGAGATCAGTCCTGGGTGTTCACTGGAAGGACTAATGCTGAAGCTGAAACTCCAATACTTTGGCCATCTGATGTTAAAAAAAAAAAAAAAAAAAAACTCATTTGAAAAGACCCTGATGCTGGGATAGATTTAAGATGGGAGGAGAAGGGGACAACAGATGAGATGACGGGATGGAGCCACCAACTGAATGGACATGAGTTTGAGTAAGCTCCAGAAATTGGTAATGTACAGGGAAGCCTGGCATGCTGCAGTCCAATGGGGTCACAAAGAGTCAGATATGACTGAGCAACAGAACTAAACTGAACTGATCCAATTTTTCCAGTACCTTTTGTTGGAAGATAATTCTTTCTTCACTGAACTGACCTTACATTGTTGTCAAAAATCCGTATATGGAGGAATTTATTTCCTGGCTATCTACTCTGTTCCGTGATCTAGAAGTCTGTCAAAATATAAGAATGGTGATTTTCAATTTTTAATGAATATGACAAAGTCCCTCAAGCTCAAAGCTGTGATTCTCTTCCCACACAGGTAATATCAACAGACCTGTTTTGAAGTTCTGCCTTTAATTATTTGCCCCAGGTCTGGATTTTCTTAAAGTTGTCTAAATATTAAGTGTTTAATACTGTTGACACTCAGAGCTCCCCTCAGAAAGCATCATAACCTCTTTCCTATTCAATTCTTTAGAAGCAAGTATGGAAATATATGTTGAGAGAAGGAAATGTGCAAATTCTAGCTTCAGGTAAATGCTTCTGGGTTTCTTTAGAATTCCCTCAAAGTTCAGGAGGAGACAGAGATGGATATTCAAATGAAATTAAGGAGCTGGACAGAAATTTGAGATAACACCTTTTAACATGTAATAGACCATGGCTAAATGTTAGGATCCCAAATGTTTAAAGATGTGTTGAATTTGGAATATCATTTGCAATGAAACTCTGAACACCATATTTTCTAAAGAAAAGCCAATTAGAATCCATACATAATATTTTGTGAATATTATTATGTGTGTATATTAAAATTTATTGCATATATGTTAATTCAGCATGTATTAGTATATATACTTAATTCAATTCAGTTCAGTTCAGTCACTCAGTTGTGTCTGACTCTTTGCGATCCCATGAACTGCAGCATGCCAGGCCTCCCTGTCCATCACCAACTCCCAGAGTTCATGCATACTCACATCCATCGAGCCAGTGATGCCATCCAGCCTTCTCATCCTCTGTCATCCCCTTTTCCTCCTGCCCCAATCCCTCCCAGCATCAGAGTCTTTTCCAATGAGTCAGCTGTTCGCATGAGGCGGCCAAAGTACTGGAGTTTCAGCTTTAGCATCAGTCTTTCCAAAGAAATCCCAGGGCTGATCTCCTTCAGAATGGACTGGTTGGATCTCCTTGCAGTCCAAGGGACTCTCAAGAGTCTTCTCCAACACCACAGTTCAAAAGCATCAATTCTTCGGTGCTCAGCTTTCTTCACAGTCCAACTCTCACATCCATACATGACCACAGAAAAAACCATAGCCTTGACCAGACGGACCTTTGTTGGCAAAGTAATGTCTCTGCTTTTGAATATGCTATCTAGGTTGGTCATAACTTTTCTTCCAAGGAGTAAGCGTCTTCTAATTTCATGGCTACGGTCACCATCTGCAGTGATTTTGGAGCCCAAAAAAATAAAGTCTGACACGATTTCCACTGTTTCCCCATCTATTTCCCATGAAGTGATGGGGCCAGATGCCATGATCTTCATTTTCTGAATGTTGAGCTTTAAGCCAACTTTTTCATTCTCCTCTTTCACTTTCATCAAGAGGCTTTTTAGTTCCTCTTCACTTTCTGCCATAAGGGTGGTGTCATCTGCATATCTGAGGTTATTGATATTTCTCCTGGCAATCTTGACTCCAGCTTGTGCTTCTTCCAGTCCAGCATTTCTCTCAAACTTGGTTATCTCAGGAATTATTAAATACAAAGAAAAATAGAAAATTTACATTCAATATTTAATATAAATTCAAAATTTATCTAATATATAATAAGCCAAAAATACATAGTTCTCTTCTGCCCAAATTATAGTTCTTGTCTTCTAGTTCTATTAAACTATTTTCCGTTAAACTCTTCTATTTCATTTCTATTAAACAATTTCTATGAAAACTTTTCGGTGTCTTGGGGAAAGCACTGTACTTTGAAAAGACCAAATAAAATAAGCATACAATATCAGATCATACAATATTAGTTACATAAAGGTATGGGATAACTGGAGAAGGAAATGGCAACCCACTTCAGCATTCTTGCCTGGAGAATCCTGTGGACAGAGGAGCCTGGTGGGCTGCCATCCATGGGGTCGCACAGAGTCGGACACGATTGAAGCGACTTAGCAGCAGCAGCAGCATGGGATAATACTCTTTACAATGAAGGCACTAGGGACCAAGATCATCGATGATTTGCCGAAAGATATATTTTGCTAATGAATTGCTGGGATGAGTAATTACATTTCCACCCACTTTCCCTGTTCTTCCAAATGAAGACAATGAGTAATGGTTAAAAACCAATGTGTAAAAAGACCTCTACTTACCACTTAGAACTGCAAAGATTGGAAGAATTTATCTCCACCCACAAGAAGTTTAGCAGGAGCTAAAAAGTGATATATACACAAACAAAGCATTCATGCTTGCTCGCTCAGTCATGTCTGACTCTTTGAAACCCCGTGGACTGCAGCCCACCAGGCTCCTCTGTCCATGGGGATTCTCCAGGCCAGAATACTGGTGAGGGTAGCCCTTTCCTTCTCCAGGGGATCTTCCCAACCCAGGGTTTGAACTCAGGTCTCCCAAATTCAAGAGGATTCTTTACCATCTGAGCCACCAGGGAAGCCCAATAACACTGGAGTGGGTAGCCAATCCCTTCTCCAGGGGATCTTCCTGACCCAGGAATCAAACTGGGGGTGTCCTGCAATGCAAGTGGATTCTTTAGCAGCTGAGCTACTAGGGAAGCCCAAATATTGAGCATATATGTTTGCTATTTAGGGTCTGGGAAAGGGTCCAAATTGAACTGAGTTCAAGTCCTGATAGAAGAAGGAAAAGAAGAAGGACAGGAGAGGATGGGGAAGTAAGAGAAGCAAATTCTCCTCAGGCTGAGCTGATCAGTAGAGGCCCTCAAGGTGGTCCTCGCAAGAGGGAATTTAAAAACTGAAGGTAGAGAAGGAAAATGAACAGGAAAAGCCTGTAAAGATGAGGACGCAAGAAAGTCAGATGGGAAGACGTCACATTCTTCTTTGCCACAGCCCTCCCTGAAATGCTCTGCCTTTGTGAAGACTACCTCTGCTCCCATCGTGTGACTGCAGCTGGTACATGGCAGCAAGCATTTCCTCAAGCTGGTGTGTACCTTAAGAGGGGGGCATCCTTGTGTGCACTGTCCCACTGCAATCCACGTGGGACAAGATGGAAAAAAACTTGATTGCTTTGTGATCAGCGTGCATGAGAAACAAGCTTTGTGTCCCATTCCAACACTTTGATACTTTTCTTTAACTAAAGGTGGAGAAGGCTTTCAATAAAAGTAATCCACACCCCAAGCCTCATAACTTTCACGTTATGGCCTGGCTACTTTCCAACTCCTCCATGACAGGAAAAAAGCACCCTCCAATTTAATAACTAAATTAATTTTTCCTCCCACAACAGCATGTGCAATTATTAAAGTCAGAAAGATCTTGGCAGCCTCTTGCACCGGTAAATAGAATGTTGCATTCTCATCACATGATTAATTAATATTCCTGATTCAAGGAGATATGGAATCGCTTTACGTTCCTTGTGTTATTGAATAACCCCATGTGCATTATTACCCAGGCACTATTTTACGTCCATGTAATTAAATCCTGAGTAATCGGCCACAAAAGCTTAAGTTTCTTTGGAAGCTCTGTGTGAGTGACGAAAAACAGAAGCTGAGGGTGTGCCTGAATGTGAGAGAAAAGAAAGGAAAAGAAGGAAAGTCTGTATTAGCCAGTCGATCATGGCAGAGAATCCGTTTTATTACTTTCTTGTCCATGGTTTGCAGTCTTATTTAGTGTTTTCTAACTAATAATATTTCCTTATTCACACATCAGAAATGCTTAATATATATATATACCAGCAGACAGTCAAGAAACCTGCCTATGTGATCCTTGAAAGTTATAACTGATTGGCAACTTTATCAATGGTTTCAAACCATAAAAGCTATTCTCCAGGGTCAAGGGAGTATGAACAGAATGTTTTGGGGAATCCAACAAGGAGATGTTATGGAACCAACTGTATTCATCTCTCATTCCTTCATATTCGGGATCCAATTAGAAAGAGACACATTACATCTTCTAACAAGCTGTCTCAAATACTGCAAAAAACAAACCAAAAGGACAAACTTATGCCACACCTGCTACTTGGTTTTCTTCTTAAAGGAGCCAATGTCTTTCTCACAGTTAATGGATGTAATGAGCTATTCAGGCGGAAATGATTGCATCTTTTGAGAAATGTCTGCATCATTAACAAGTCAGGATTTTATACCTTCAAACTACTTTGGGGATTTCTAGGGCATCAGAACACTCCAGAGAAAGGCTGGGTCCCCAGTGAAGAGCTCATCAAACATAGGAAATAACTTTGTCATGTTGAACAATTTCCCCCAGTGAAAGGTTAGTGGAGAAAGTAAAGAAGAAGAAAAAAATTGTGCCACAAACATAAGCAGGGAAAAAAAAAAAAAAAAAAAGGCCAGAAAATTGTTAGGAAGTAGTAACCAACATATTTAATGTTAGAAAAAGAAGATGCATTTATCTATTTAAAAAATACTTTCCCAGTCTGCCTTCAAGAAAATACACATCATAGAATCACTCTGTTTGCTTTTCTACTGAATTGAGATGCTTTCAAAAGGAAGAAAGGTGATAGGGAAGAAATATATACTGATACTCTTGAATAATTCAGGAATCTGCTGAAAAGATTTTGTGAATTCTACTTTCACAAAACCCCAACATTTAGATCCTTAATATTGCTTTCCAGTTAAACTCTTGGAGTACTGATGAGGATTATTGAATTGAGCTAAGGTAATTGGTAACAGTCATGGAAGGAAAAATGATTCTGGGTAAAAGAAAATGACAGTCTCAGTGTTTCTCCTTCATTTCTTAGTTAAGTTATGCCTAGCAAAAGCACAGACTGTTATAACCACATGGGTTTTATTGAAATATTATGTTTCTCAATCCTCAAATATACTTTGCTTTTTATTTCTATTTTCTTCTAATCCCTACATATTTTGTTTGCCTTTCTCTCTAGAGCTTATTATATTTCTGAACCTTCTGAAATCACTAATGCATTTATCACTCAGTAAATTTTAATTAAACATGGAAGTAAAAATAAAATCCACAAATTAGTATTTATTTTCTACTATTTTTTAAAATTTACATGGCTTTTCAAGTGTCAGTCAAAACCAAAAATTCGAGGGAATACAGGTTCTCTAAATTTGAACCCAGAATCGCTGTGTGGTTGGACAGGACTTAAATTGTTCTGGACTCACATTCTCCCTATTAAAGAAAGTCATTCTTCACAGGAAAGTCAGAAAAGTAGCATTAAACTAGAAAACATTTGTTTTTTTAAATAAAGTATTCTCAGAATTCAAAGTATTGTGCTCCTGAAAGCTATTATGAGAACAGAAGATATTATGTTTAAAATTTTCTTAGATTTTCCCCAAAAAGGCATTTAAACTATGGTTATAGCTTGTCAAATAATTATTATTTTTAAAAAAGACAAAAACAAGAAAATAAAAGAATTAAGACTGAAAAAGCAGGACAGAAATAGTAAGTTAAATACATATTTGTACCACCACTCCTTATTTTTATTCTCTAGAAAATGCCTTCAATTTTAAATATACAGTATCAGTATTAGCAAAGTACTTTAGATTATTGTGTAGCTTATTATGGATCCAAAGTGGTTCTGAAAACAAAGTTTCATTAAACAGAATCAATCATACCTATAGTATGAAAATTTGGGTTTGGATATAGTTTCCAGTTCACCAAAAAGTTCGGTGTTCACTGAGAAAATAATAAAAAATAAAACACACAGGGGAAAATTCTGTTCCCTTTAGTATGCAGAGAGCACATAGCTTCACCTGCCAGTTGTGATTAATTTGCTATTTCTTACAACGTCTCACTTTGATTATTAATGATAATGATTTGATTTATGAGTTCTGTTCACTGAATATTCTCAATTTCCAAAGATGTTCTCTTTTGGGAAAAAAAAGAAGGGGGGAGAAAAAGCTATTGGGGAGATAGCGACTCAGGTAATGCAATGTGGCATCATTTACCTCTAGACGCTGGCTCAATCCATCTCCCCACATTTTCCTGAGGTGTACAGGGAAATCTAAAGGCCAGGGCAGAGATACTGTATATAATGAATGAGCGAGGAATATCGTGATCCACCTCTGTTCTGAGGTTTTGTCTCCTCGTGTGTTATGAGAATAGAGAACATTTGGGACCAGGGCTTCTGTATTTTAAGGCTTTTTTTCAGTGCAGAATTATCACACGTAAACCCTGCGACATGAATTGTGTATTAACATTTTGTCATTCATGCATATATTAAGAAGCTGAGATGTTTAAGGCTGTATAAAAAGATGCCGTTTCTCAGAATAGAATTATAGAGCATTAAGGCAATTAGAACTCTGAGGGGCTGTACACAGCACTAGTTTAGAATATCATAGCTTCTACGGGCTGACCTCTTCGTTGATCACAAAAAAGAAAATTCAGTAGAAATTAATTTGGAGCTTTTCATATATGCAGAATAACTCAGAAATAATTGATTTTTAAAGGTTGAAAATACAAAGGCTCTCATCTGCCTTGAGAAATATCTTCTAGGAAAATAACTGTAAGACAGAAAAATAATGTAATCATCTTTGCCCAGATCACACCCTCCGCTGGGGATCTGAAGACCTGAAAAGATTTCAGAGTCCTCAGCACTGCCTCAGTGAAATACTCACTGAAAGTTGATGAGCCTCTGGCCTCACTAAGTTTCCAGAGAAAAAAAAGCATTGATAATAGCTTATCTTATTATTAGTAGAGCTTTCCAGAGGCTAGAGCCTTAGATACATAATCTCATTTAGTCCTCACAAGAAGACAATAAAACAATTATGGTTACCCCTTTTACAGATGTGGAAAGTAAGGCTCAGAGAGATTGACTGTCCCAGGTCATACAGCCGGGGCGTGGTGCTGACTGAGGCAGTGTGATCCCATCGCCCCATCATGGCACCCTCCCTCTTCTTTATCCTTCCCTTTGTTGTTGTTCAGTCATGTCCAACACTTTGTAACCCCATGGACTGCAGCCTGCCAAGCTTCCTTGCCCTTCCCTAATCTCCTAGAGCTTGCTCAAACTCATGTCCATTGAGTCGACGATGCCATCCAGCGATCTCATCCTCTGTTGCCCTCTTCTCCTCCTGCCTTCAATCAAGGTATTGGAGCTTTGGCTTTAGCATCAATCCTCCCAATGTATGTTCAGGGTTCATTTCCTTTAGTATTGACTGGTTTGATCTCCCCTGAGTTAGGCTGAAATGAAGCAGAGACCCTAGAAGATTATGTGGGACATCCCCTAAACCTCTCCGGCCAGTTGTCTTTTACTTCTTTCAGTCTAACTGGTAATGGTTCCAAAGCTTCATTATTCTGTACTCTCAAAAAACAATCTCTTCACCCTCTTAGTCTCAACTGTCCATGGATACACTGGTGATTTCCAATTTATCTTTCCATTATAGACCCCTGGCTCAGTTTCAGACTCATATGCAATTGCTAAATGGTCAACTTCTCTTGGGAAACCAAGTGAATACCCAACTTCACTTGGGTGTCACTGGAATCTCATGACCATGTTTTCAAAATCCACACTGTTCGTCCTAAAACTCTTCTTACTCCTATACTGTGCTTTACTGCACCTTGATAACCCCTTCCCATCTAGATATATGAATATCTTACTGTCTTTTCCCTTGCCATCTACAGCAAATTAGTCACATTTATGCTAGTATGACAGAGATACCCCATGTCCAAGGTGAGAGAAAACCAAGTAAGATGGTAAGCACTGAGAGAGGGCATCAGAGGGCAGACAGACTAAAACCACAATCACAGACAACAGGCCAATCTGATCACATGGACCACAGCCTTGGCTAACTCGATGAAACTAAGCCATGCCGTGTGGGGCTACCCAAGACGGACAGGTCATGGTGGAGAGGTCTGACAGACTGTGGTCCACTGGAGAAGGAAATGGCAAACTACTTCAGTATTCTTGCCTTGAGAACCCCAGGAACAGTATGAAAAGGCAAAAAGATAGGATACAGAAAGAGGAACTCCCTAGGTCAATAGATGCCCGATATGCTACTGGAGATCAGTGGAGAAGTAACTCCAGAAAGAATTAAGGGATGGAGCCAAAGCAAAAACAACACCCAGCTGTGGATGTGACTGGTAATAGAAGCAAGGTTCAATGCTATAAAGAGCAATATTGCATAGGAACTTGGAATGTCAGGTCCATGAATCAAGGCAAATTGGAAGTGGTCAAACAGGGGATGGCAAGAGTGAACGTCGACATTCTAGGAATCAGAGAGCTAAAATGGACTGGAATGGGTGAATTTAACTCAGATGACCATTATATCTACTACCGTGGGCAGGAATCCCTTAGAAGAAATGGAGTAGCCATCATAGTCAACAAGAGAGTCTGAAATGCAGTACTTGGATGCAATCTCAAAAATGACAGAATGATCTCTGTTCATTTCCAAGGCAAACCATTCAATATCACGGTAATTCAAGTCTATGCCCCAACCAGTAACGCTGAAGTTGAACAGTTCTATGAAGACCTCCAAAGCCTTCTAGAATTAACAACCAAAAAAGATGTCCTTTTCATTATAGGGTACTGGAAGGCAAAAGTAGGAAGTCAAGAAACACCTGGACTAACAGGCAAATTTGGCCTTGGAATATGGAATGAAACAGGGCAAAGGCTAATACAGTTCTGCCAAGAGAATGCATTGGTCATAGCAAAAACCCTCTTCCAAAAACACAAGAGAAGACTCTACACATGGACATCACCAGATGGCCGACATCGAAATCAGATTGATTATGTTCTTTGCACCCAAATATGGAGAAGCTTTATAAAGTCAGCAAAAGCAAGACCAGGAGCTGGCTGTGGCTCAGATCATGAACTCCTTATTGCCAAATTCAGACTTAAATTAAAGACAGTGGAGACAACCACTAGACCATTCAGGTATGACCTAAATGAAATCCCTTATGATTATACAGTGGAAGTGAGAAATATATTTAAGGGACTAGATCTGATAGCCAGAGTGTCTGATGAACTATGAATGGAGGTTCATGACATTGTACAAGAGACAGTAATCAAGACAATCCCCAAGAAAAAGAAATGCAAAAAAGGAAAATGATTGTTTGAGGAGGGCTTACAAATAGCTGTGAAAAGAAGGGAAGCAAAAAACAAAGGAGAAAAGGAAAGATATATTGTTTGAATGCAGAATTCCAAAGAATAGCAAGGAGAGATAAGAAAACCTTCCTCAGTGATCAGTGCAAACAAATAGAGGAAAATAATAGAATGGGAAAGACTAGAGATCTCTTCAAAAAAGTTAGAGATACCAAGGGAATATTTTATGCAAAGATGAACTCAATAAAGGACAGAAATGGTAGGGACCTAACAGAAGCAGAAGATATTAAGAAGAGGTGGCAAAAATACACAGAAGAACTGTACAAAAAAGATCTTCATGACCCAGATAATCACGATGGTGTGATCACTCACCTAGAGCCAGACATCCTGGAATGTAAAGAAAAGTGGGCCTTAGGAAGCATCAGTATGAACAAAGCTAGTGGAAGTGATGGAATTCCAGTGGAGCTATTTCAAATCCTGAATGATGTTGCTGTGAAAGTGCTACACTCAATATGCCGGCAAATCTGGAAAACTCAGCAGTGGCCACAGGACTGGAAAAGATCAGTTTTCATTCCAATCCCCAAAAAAGATAATGCCAAAGAATGCTTAAACTACCACACAATTGCACTCGTCTTACATGCTAGTAAAGTAATGCTTAAAATTCTCCAAGCCAGGCTTCAGCAATACATGAACCGTGAATTTCCAGATGTTCAAGCTGGTTTTAGAAAAAGCAGAGGAACCAGAGATCAAATTGCCAACATCTGCTGGACCATCAAAAAAGCAAGAGAGTTCCAGAAAAAAAATCTATTTCTGCTTTATTGACTATGCCAAAGCCTTTGACTATGTGGATCACAATAAACTGTGGAAAATTCTTAGAGAGATGGGAATACCAGACCACCTGACCTACCTCCTGAGAAATCTGTATGTAGGTCAGGAAGCAACAGTTAGAACTAGACATGGAACAGCAGACTGGTTCCAAATAGGAAAAGGAGTATGTCAAGGCTATAGATTGTCACCCCACTTATTTAACTTATATGCAGAGTACATCATGAGAATTGCTGGGCTGGAAAAAGCATAAGCTGGAGTCAAGATTGAAGGGAGAAATATCAATAACCTCAGATATGCAGATGACACCACCCTTATGCAGAGAGTAAAGAAGAACTGAAGAGCCTCTTGATGAGAGTGAAAGAGGAGAGTAAAAAGTTGGCTTAAAGCTCAACGTTCAGAAAACGAAGATCATGGCATCTGGTCCCATCACTTCATAGCAAATAGATGGGGAAACAATGGAAACAGTGGTTGACTTTATTTTTCTAGGCTCCAAAATCACTATGGATGGTGATTGCAGCCATGAAATTAAAAGACACTTACTCCTTGGAAGAAAAGTTATGACCAACCTAGACAGCATATTGAAGAGCAGAGATATTACTTTGCCAACGGTCTGTCTAGTCAAGGCTTGGTTTTTCCAGTGGTCATGTATGGATGTGAGAGTTGGACTGTGAAGAAAGCTAAGCGTAGAAGAATTGATGCCTTTGAACTGTGGTGTTGGAGAAGACTTTTGAGAGTTCCTTGGACTGCAAGGGGATCCAACCAGTCCATCCTAAAGGAGATCAGTCCTGGGTGTTCATTGGATGGACTGATGTTGAAGCTGAAGCTCCAATACTCTGGCCACCTGATGTGAAGGGCTTACTCATTGGAAAAGACCCTGATGCTGGGAAAGATTGAGGGCAGGAGGAGAAGGGGTTGACAGAGGATGAGTGATTGGATGGCATCCCTGACTCGATGGGCATGAGTTTGGGTGGACTCCAGGAGTTGTTAATTGACAGGGAGCCTGGCGTGCTGCGGTTCACGAGGTGGCAAAGAGACAGACACGACTGAGCAACTGAACTGAACTGAACTGATGCCAATGTTTGGGCTTCCCAGGTGGCTCAGTTGTAAAGAATCCACCTGCTAAGGCAGGAGACACGTGTTCAAACCCTGGATTAGTACAATCCTCTGAAGGAGGATATGGCAACCAACTCCAGTATTCTTGCAAGAATAATCCCCTGGACAGAGGGCTGTAGGGGAGTCATTAGTCACGATGGAGAAGTCACATGTTCAAACAAAGCAAATAAAATAATCTCTAATATATGCATATACTATTCATAAAAATATACATTTATTTATTTGAAGTAACTTAAAGCCAAAAATAGACTTACTCTGTTCTTAACATCAAAGGCAAGAGTAAATAGTCAAGCGCTGGTGTTTATTCTGCAGTCTTTGGTGCATGAGAGTTCCTGTTGGGTTGTTTTTTTACTCCTGGCAGCATTGTGAATGGTTAGAACAGAGACCTCCAGAGAGTACTGTGAAGGACTCCAGGGACACTTTGATTTAGGTGTGCTCTCTGAATCTACAGCAGAGACACACTTAGGCAGATTACCCTGGGTTGTCCGATGTCCTTCAGACCCTGCAGTCCTGACAGCCTCAGGAGAGTCAGGAGGCCAGGAAGTGCAGGAGGCCTGCAGGAAAATTTCCCCAGCCAGGCTCCCTGGAGATCTGGAATGACAATCAGGACACAGCAGTGGTTTCAGCCATCTGACTTCACGGCTCCATCCTTCATTACACCTTCTCTCTACCTGCTTCAGAAACCCAACTACCCCCTGTCATATATGGGAGAACATGATTTAATCAGAGTTCTCATGCCAGGCACCTCAGGGCTGATGGCCAGATTAAGGAAGACAACTTTGGGGGCCAGAGGCCAACCCCTGGATAGATGGGGCTCCATGTCACCTGATCACATCCAGTCATTCCAGTCACTTTGTTCTCTTCTTAAGAGGGCCATGTGGGTGATAAGTGCTGGGAGCTTCCAAGGCTGTTCTCCAGTCGGAATTAGTTTTAGTTACATAGCACAGAAAACCCAGGAAAAAATTGTCTTAAAGCCCTGAATTTCCCACTTTAGACTCCTTTGGTTCCTGACAGTACAATCAAGGCAAGACTGTTCTTCAAACACATAATCTTAGGGAGACTGTTTTTAGTGTTCTTCAAACACACATTCCCTATCCTTCTTTAAAGGAGACATTTTTGGGTGCCCTGCATGCTTCTGCTTATGTCTTATTAGTGGCATGTAGTCCTCATGTTGCAAGGGAGGCTGAGAAACAGGCTTTTACCAGGACAGACTCAGGATCTGCTGACAAAGAATCACAGATACTTCTGCAGAGAACTAGCCAACTTTCATAGGCCAGTATAGCCCCTACAGCCCCGCCCCTCCAATTCAGTTCCCACCAGCTATTCAATACTCATATCATTCAGAGCAGAATATGGAAGAAAACAACTTTAAAAACTCAAAATATTGCCTTTCAGAGGTAATGAGCTAAGTGAAATTCAAGCCCAAGAACCTTAACTAAATTTATTGTATCTGATTAACTGGTTATTCCATTCACTATCTTCTGAAAAAAATCAGCCACGAGATAGATTAAAAAGTAAAGGGCCTCCAACTGTTGACTTTCAAGTGGAGACTCAGACAAGCAGGTTGACAACATCAGGGTGTCCAATGCAAGCAGCCCACAATTGATCCCTGAACCCTAAATAAGGATCATCATGTCAGTATCATTGTTTCTTTGTGTGTGTGAAGATCAAAGCTGACTATACCCAGCATAATGGTGAGCACAAACCACATTCTTATATCTGAAACAATTTTAGGACCAACTCTAGACAAAAGTGTGGATGAAGCCAATTTCATCACCAGGATCCTAATCTCTCACACAGCAGCCTCTAGGTAGTTCTCTTCCTTTATCTCTTTTTCAGGTGACAAATTACAATGCCTCTGGCCAACCAGAAGTCCCTCCTAGACCTGCTCTGGCAAGGCAGCCCCATAACTCTGGGCTCCAAAGCTTCCATTTCCTCTTTTAGTACTATCAGTTTTTGATCTCATGGCTTTAGGACACTGTCAAAATACAGAAGAAGGGGTGGATAAATTCCCTTATGGCACAATTGTTATTGCATATAAGAATTTTTTCCTATAGCATTTATATTTATATTTTAACTTAAAACAAGTCCTTTGAGCCAAAAAAGGTATATTGGAAGGTATATTTTAACCATCAACATAGATGGGGAATATTTTCAATCTGGAACCTTTCTAGCATGTTTTAAGTTTTCCCATACAGGTATAAATTCTTTCAATTTTACTAAAGTATAGTTAATATACAAAGTTGCTTGGTGAGTTTGGACGTTTACATGCACACATGATACCAACACCACAGACAAGATAATTAACATATTCATCACCTGCAAAAGATCTCTTGTGTCCCCTTGCTTTTAAAAAACATTTAAATATTACTATTTGATGTCATTTTCTTGAGCTTTCAACTGAACAGTTTTTCTTTCCTCAAGAGAAACATTAGCTTTCAAATAAAAAGAAAAACATAAATTTGATGAGCAAGGATATCAAGGGAAAGAAAAGATAAAGACTTTGGCTCCTTTTCCTTGTTAAGGATATACCTAATAGTTTTTACATTTCCAGATACATGTAGCAATTTTGGCCAATTCCCAAACCACGCCAGTCAAAGAAGACTATCATGCTTTGCAATTAAAATATTGCCTATATTCAAAGTTCCAGGACCTCAGTTATATCATACCCCTAATCCTGAGATCACTTAGTTTTATTTAAGAACTCAAGCAGGTAAAATTAGAACTCTTAAATTCTCAGAGAGGTAGGATGTTGTGGGGGTACAGCTCAACATAAGAGAACAGAGGAAGGGGGCTTCCCTACTTTCTCCTTTGGATAAAGTCTATCCTAGATTTCTTTACTATCAGTGATGTTTCCCACAGCCATTTTAAGATGATGGCTCAGCTGGTAAAGAATCTGCCTGCAACTCGGGAGACTTGGGTTTGATCCCTGGATTGGAAAGATCCCCTGGAAAAGGGAAAGGCTACCCACTCCAGTATTCTGGCCTGGAGAATTCCATGGACTGTACTATGGGGCCAAAAAGAGTTGGACAGGACTGAGCAACTTTCACTTTCACTTTACAAAATTAGATGAAAATATGCATACTAGAAGAATAAACTTCATAGGCATTTAGGTTTGTTGCAAAACTGCTAAGAATGAGGCTGACAGAAGAGTGTTCCAGTCTAAATGAACATAGTACTTTGGTAGAAAACCAGCAATTCCCTTGATGTTCTCTTCCCCGTTCCATCACTGCATGCCGTTAACTCCATAAAGGGTAATTAACACAACCTACTCATGTGGCAGGACGCCCTGAGAACCCAAGAGCCTCCTTAATAAGTTGCCAAAAAGAAGCATTTCTCACTTTTTTGCTTAATTCATGGAATATCTATGTACGTTAATGGGCTTTACTGTACTGGAACACAAATTTGGGAGAAAACATTATGGTATAAGGACAAAATAATTCACTAATACTAGCTACCTTATGGGACATGGACTTTATTCCTGTCCAATCATAAACTGAAGACTAAAACACAAAACAGAGATGTTTTTCCATCTGTTGAAGTGAAATCAAAGGGAATTTTTGAAAGGCAAGCTCTCACTGCTGTGTACTGGGAATCAAGCCCTCGTTACACTTAATGGATGTTCCATGCCAAGTTTCCCAACCCCTGGGGGTGAAAATTTCCCCTAAAAAGACCTGGAAGGAATTCAAGGCAGCTAAAGGCTTGAATAAAACTTTACTTAATGTATATTGTACATTTTTATTACCCTGAGATGCTATGTTATAATTACATTCTTAAATCACGTGAGAAAAACTTAAAACTCGTTATTAACAAATGATAATATTCCCAAACCAAACCAGTTTGGTGCCAGTCTCTCTAGAGAAAAGGACAGTAGATAGCAAGCAGGCGAACAAAGTGGTAAACATGTCAGGAGCAGGAGCAAATACGAGGCATCCTAGTTCTATCAAAGGCATAAGACTTAAGAGGAACAAATGGGCCTCTGCTGGAACTGGATGGTAAAAAGATGGAAATCCTTTTGAACCATGCTGTAAATTGTAACACGTGCTTTTTGGTGTTCCCTAAGTAATTAGCCAAAACAGAAATATATGTTTCCCAGAATAAAGTGAAATAGAGAAAAATCTCTTGGGAAACGTACTTATTTTAGCTTCTTAGAAAAAAAAATGGGACCTTTAACATAGTTGAAATGGGTAGAATCAATTTCTGATGGTGACTAGAAATAAAAGAAACGAAAATTCATTTGGATCTTTTTCTTCGCCCTGCCTGAGTTCATCCAAACTTAAATATTGGAAGTCACACCAAGAAGGAACTGCCTTAAGAATTCTTACATTCAAATACATATTATGAATCTTTTAAGTGAAGCTACGTTTGCAAATCATAGAGCATGTAATAAAGCTAGTAGCCAAATTATGCTGCTGCTGTTGTCTGGATAGCTCTGAACTTCTTCTGGAAGGGAGGTCCCCTGCCGCCTTTCCTGGCATTCTCCAGGCTGGAGGGACCAGGGGTGCACAAGCAGGCTGAGGCAAGTTCTCCCCAGAAGCCTCCACGGGGAGTCTGGAAAGGGCTGGCGTCCACCTGGAGTGAGGAACTGTAGCTGGAGGCTGGCTCCCCCCATTGCTTGGTTGAAGATCAAAACAGATTCCTTTCTGGCAAATGTCTTTTAAAAATCAAAACCTCAGAGCATTTAAAAATTATCCTTTAGCAATGTATTAAGGGAGGTGGACTGAAAGTCATTTTGCAAGAACCTGCAACGTTAAATGTTGGCGGAAAGAAACTGACAAGGTTGATAATGCTAATTGGTTACCCAGCAACCTCAAGTGTAAGGGGATATGCAAAAAGGTGCAGGAGAGGAAATACTTTTGCATTTCTGCCCTCCTGAAGGCTACATTGGCTCTGTATCTGTGTATGTGTACTCAGTCCTACTCTGGGACCCCACAGACTGTAGCCCACAAGGCTATCCTGTTCATGGAATTTTCCAGGCGAGAATACTGGAGTGGGTTGCCATTTCCTCCTCCAGGTAGTCTTCCTGACCCAGGGATCAAACCTGCATCTCTTGAGCCTCCTGCATTGGCAGGTGGGAAGCCCTTGACTCTGTATACACAAATCTAATGTTATGCAAATATTAGAAATATGAACCAAATATACCAGCTATTTCCACTTGCTTTGAGCACCCTGTTTTGTCCCAGACTTCTAAAATCCTGTGTACTGAAAGGGACACTGGACCTATGAACCATGACTATTGACTGATGATACCATAGCCCACAATAGTAAGCATACTTTTTACTGGGAGTATAATGTAAATATTGCAAGTTTCACAGTAGTTCACACTATAAAGAGAGGTTGATATTCAATTTATGAATCCCTTAAAAAACATATACATGCAAAAATTCTCTTCATAAATATTGCTGCACTATTTTAAGAGGTAATAGTAAGCATTCCCTTTTTCTAATCTTTTCTTTATTCCTTGAAACTTGTGATCAATTCAGGTTGGTCAGAACTGGCCCCTAAGGTCATCAAAAGAGATAGTATCTGATGCATATCTATGCAGTAAAAGTCAGTACTTTAATCTCTCAGAAATAGGCAATAAAATATGGTACTATCAAAAACTCACATCTAAACTGTCAATAATTCAAAGGCTTGAGCAATCATCTGGACAGCCCAGAAAGTCAATTTAGACAATTCTACAACCACATTTTGTACTGAATTTACTGGATAACTTTGCTTTGCCAATGTAGACATGATCTAAGTTTATCTGAAAACTCTTGAGGAAGAATGAAAATACCTAAAACCAGCCTCAAACTGTGACCATTAGGAACTTGCGTAAATTCACTGAAAACAAATTTTACCAGTCTCACTTTTAGGTGACCTTACTAGAACGGTTTATCAGGGGAATTCCCTGACCTTCTCAAACTTCAGTTTAGCAAAATTTTGGTCAGTGTCTTTCAAAGTCATGAGGCAACAGGGTAGCGTAGAAGTAGAGATAAATGAGCAGGGTTCTAGTTTGAGCTCTTTATCAGATGAGCGTGTAACTTGAAAAGTTATGTCAGTGGTTCTTGGGCTTCTCTTGTGGCTCAGTTGTTAAAGAATCCACCTGCCAAGCAGGAGACTGCTCGCAGCGCAGACCTGGGTTCAATCCTTGGGTCAATAGATCCCCTGAAGAAGGCAATGGCAACGCACTCTGTATTCTCGTCTGGGAAATCCCAAAGACAGAGGAGCCAAGCAAGCCCCGAGTCCATGGGGTCACAAAGAGTCAGACACGACTGAGCATGCACACACACACACAGACACACACACACACACACAGACACACACACCAGTTATTAAACAAGGTGATAAATCAAGCTCATGTGCAATGCTTCCCCCTGTTCCAAACACATGCACAAGACAGTTCTGTGAAAATGTGTTAATCAAAACAAATATGAATATTTGTTTTGATTAACACACAGACACACACAGACACACACACACACACACAGACACATACACACAGACACACACACACCAGTTATTAAACAAGCTCGTGTACAATGCTTCCCCCTGTTCCAAACACATGCACAAGACAGTTTTGTGAAAATGTGTTAATCAAAACAAATATGAATATATACATATATATTTTAAAACTCATTTGGTTTGAGAGCAATAAAGGAAATTTCCAGTAGTCAGAACTGAAAAGGAAATATCTCAGTAAACAGAAGCTCAAGGTTTATGTCCTATAGTGTTACTGAGATAATGGGGCAGGCTATAGCCGTCAGTTCTAAGTGAGATAGGATAGGGAAAATTCTACTCATAAGTCGAGGGCCCAAGAGCTCACCGTTGTTTGTTGTTGTATTGTTCAGTTGCTAAGTCAGGTCCAAGTCTTTGCAACTCCATAGACTTCAGCACACTAGGCTCCTCTGTCCTCCACTATCACCTGGAGTTTGCTCAGATACATGCCCATTGAGTCAGTGATGCTATCTAACTGTTTCATCCTCTGCAGCTCCCTTCTCCTTTTGCCTTCATTCTTTTCCAACATCAGGGTCTTTTACAATGAGTGGGCTCTTTGCATCAGGGTGTCAAAGCATTAGAGCTTCAGCTTCAGTATCAGTCCTTCCAATGAATAGTCAGAGTTGATTTCCTTTAGGATTGACTGGTTTAATCTCCTCGCAGTCCAAGGGTCTCTTAAGAGTCTCCTCACCACAGTTCGAATACATCAAATCTTTGGCGCTCAGCCTTCTTTATGGTCCAGTTCTCACATCCATACATGACTACTGGCAAAACCACAGCTTTGATCATATGGCTCTTTGTCAGCAAAGTGATGGCTCTGCTTTTTAATATACGGTCTAGCTTTGTCATAGCTTCCCTTTCAAGGAGAAAGTGTCTTTTAATTTCTTGGCTCTGTCTGTGTGTTTTGTTTTTCACAGGTGGGAATTCAGAATATCCCAAGCAAGTTACCTAGATCACAGCTAAAGCAAAAGGCCTGCTGCGGACCACAAGGAGAAATAGTGCCTCAAACCACAACACAGCTGAGAATATGTGCCCTTACACGGTGAGAGATTGGGAAACATCCATTCTAGTCAATCTATCAAATTCTACTGGTTATAGTGTAATAACTCTTTATTGAAATATGACATTAAAACCTAGTTCGAGGCCTGTGAATTTTGCTTATCATTAACAGAGATAACAAGACTCTTGTAAACTCTATGCATAAATGTGATATGCTTTTCTGTATTATGCTACATTTCTTATTTAAATTTTAAAAATATATTATTCAAGTAAGATGGTCAAAATACCAAACTACTTAAACAAAGCAAGCTGGGGGATATTTCCACAATCCCAAATGATTGGACAGCTTCAAAGGATGACAGGTCACACAAAATCAGGTTACTCCACACACTTCAATTTCATTCTTACATCTTGAGTTATGCCACCTTAGTTTTGTTTAAATATCATCCAACTTCTTTTTTAGTGACCAGAAGTATTGTTGATGCACTCATATGAAATATGGAAAGTTTCAGTTTGGTGACTAAAATCAAGAACATGAGTACATGTTCTTCCTTTTGATTTAATGGCATGTAATACAAAGAAAAATTCAATTTGGGAAAATAAAGCAATTAATATTTATAGCTTATATGTTGAAATCAGTCTATAGTTATAGATGGAATTAGGTAATTACAGGTTAGAAAGACAGGTGCAAAGATGTTTTAAATCTGTCGTAATTCATGAATACTTATATTGTAATGACTGCTTGGTATAATAATTATGTTTATGTCTAGGTAATGAAAATGCCATAAAAATTTTAATTAGCAAAAATCCAATGGATAAGAAGATAATTGAAACAAACTTTGGGAGAATATAATCAGGTCTTCTGGACGTATACTTAAGACACCATCAAGAGTAGTAATTAAGCTAAGCAAAATCAGAGAACATTGTTATAGGAATATATTCATACAATAATTTCTTTTAAATTATTTTTAAACATTATATCTAAGGATCTTAATGCATTTTCTATTGCCAATTAGCTCTGTAATAAAGGGAATATTTCCTTTTGTTTCTATTATGATCTTACATAACAGAGTCAAAGAGGAGAAAATTGTCTACCTATCAGAGAGTAGAGTAGTGGTTAAACCAGGACAACTTCTGTGACCATACTAGACCAGTGGCATGAAGTACACACTCAGAGAGCTTCAGTGAGTCCCTGAAGTACCAAAAGTGGTAAAGCATTAGAAACAGAAGGTTGTATTCAGGTGCTGATGTCGAACATCTCTCACTGCAAATTTCATTAAGTATCTGAGTGACTCACTCTTGCATGATCACAGAACTAGCACTTTCCACTTCAGAGCTGTGCAAAATTATAGATCACAACAAGCCACACTCACTCATCAAAAATTAAAAATTTATAATTTCAGATACCAAGAGTTTACTGCATTTTTCTCAGTTACAAATTTGGAGTTTGAAACTGTTTCCAAGCTAGTCCAGCCGTGCTGCTGCTTCCGAATACCCCTCAGGAGTGCATGTTGTTTCAAAGCCAATTATGAATCCTTATTGAGTGTTGACTATAGTCAGGAACTCTACTTAGGGCCTCGTGTGTGTTACCTTTGTTTAACCTGCAACATAAATCAGTAGGAGGGGTATCCTCTCTGTTATCAGAAGGTTACAATTCTTAGCAGCTATCCAAGCTTATATGGTGGTAAGTGATAGATCAGGAAGCCAGTGGCTCAAGATTTTTTTTTTTAAAGACATTTTTGTTGGTGCTCCTTTCTCCATTTGTTCCACTCTCTCCCTCCCCACATTGTGTCCAGAAGTCCATTCTCCATATCTGCATCAAATCCTTTCCTACAAATAGATTCTTCAATACCACTTGTCTAGATTCCATATATATGCTTTAATTTACTATATTTGTTTTTCTCTTTCTGACTTACTTCCACTCTGTATAACAGGCTCTAGGTTCATCCACCCCACCAGAACTGACTTGAACTCATTCCTTTTCATGGCTGAGTAACATTCCATTGTATATACACACCACATCTTTATCCATTCATCTGTCAGTGGGTATCTAGGTTGTTTCCGTGTCCTGGGTATTGAAAATATTGCTGCTGTGAACACTGGAGTACATATATACACTATCAGGTGTAAGATAGGTAGCTGGTGTGAGAAGCTGTGTGTAGCACACGGAGCCCAGTCTGACACTCTGTGATGAGCTGGAGGGGTGGGATGGGGGAGGAGTGGGAGGCTCAGGTGGGAGTGGAAGGATGTATAATTATGGCTGATTGGCACTGTTGTATAGCAGAAACCAACACAACATAGCAAAAAGTTAAAAGCAAAAATGTTTTTTAATTTTTTAAAAAAAAGATATTTTTGAATTCCAAAAGCTTACTTTATCATTTGAAATGTGAAATTCTGGCAGACTCTGTTTATAATAAACCAAAATGTAAAGGAAATACATGATGAAGTCATGTATTTCTTCTCCTACACAGAAAGGATATACGACTGTCTGGACTGTGGGAAGGAGACAAGAGAAATCTTCAGCTGGAGAAGAGAGAGTTAAAGGCTAGAATAGGAAAACTTTCTCTTCCGCTTCAAGGAGACATCTGAAACTTCCCCGTGCGTGTCCAAGCAGAGACCAAGAGCATCATCCAATAGAAAGAGGCCTCAAGATTACAACAGAGGATTCAAAATAGCCTCCACAGCACAATTCACACAGCATGGAGAACTTATTGCAACTGGAGCCATCCAGAGGCGGGTGTGCCATGAGTTTGTGAGACCAGATGTGTCCAATCCCTGTGTAATTCAGACATCAGAGAGAGCCATCACCCAAACCCTCATGCCAGGAAAATACCTTCTTCTCTTCCCTTCCAGAAATAACAAAGAAGAGCCAGAAATTAGGAGAGATGGGAAGGGAAGAATTCTCATTTGACTCACTACTCCTGGGGATAAATATGTAAATAAGAGGTGACTGGATTACTACAATGGTGATTGTATTTTTCTTAGTGGAAATGAAGTTCTATAATAGAGAGCATCTGTGGGCTGAAACCATGTTACTGACATTTAAAAAAAAAAAAAACCCTCTAAGTTTTTCTCCTTCTTATCAAAATGCTTACTGTTTTTCTCTCATGTTTTCCTTTGCGTAACTGTATTTGCAACAATAGATCTCCTGACTAATTAATTTTTAATTATTTAATAACTTAATTTTAAATTAATTTTTAAAGTCTCCTGTTTAAAAAGAAAGTCAGAAAATGCCAGACACTATTTATGGAACAGATATGGTATCTATAAAAGCAGTGATCTCTGAAACCATAGACAATGATCACTATAAACAGTAGTTTCTGTCTCTTCATGTTGGGAATAGGGTCTGGTATCAAACCAAGCTTAATAAAAGAGTCTAATGCTTAGGACTCACATAGATACTGCAACTGATCATCTCTAGGTGGGCACAGGGTTGAGTGGTATTAAACCACACAAACTCTGCCTTACTTGATTAGGATGATTTAAACCAAAAACACTAAAAAAAACAAACAAAGAAAAGATGAAACCCAGACACTATCAAGGTTATCAAGTGTGTTGTAGAAAAGATGAGCCACGTAAGAGAAATAAACTAGTAATCCAAAGGAGAAATGCCTAGAAGGGAAAAGAGAAATAATGCCTGGTCCAAAGCCTCAGAACTCTGGATACTGGAAATATGATGGATATAAAAGTAGATGTGACTTTTACCCCATGAGCCACACAGAACAGAAGTCATGGCGTTACACAGTACCACCGTTAGCAGGAGGTCAATGGGGAGGAAGATGGTAGAAAGGCGGTAAAAATGATGGAAAGGTCATAAAAAGAACCCAACCTGGATCCCAGGCTGAACATACTTTGGGAAGAGAGAGGAGAATTCAGGAAGATCACCTGTGAGCTTCGGAAGAGAAGAAGAATAAAAATACCACGAGAACAGTCTAAAGAACGAAGCTGACAGCAGGTAGGACAGGATCCCAGACCAGATATACAGCAAGAAGAAGCCAACCATACCTAACGCCAGTCTCCGTTTACTATTTATCCCCAAAACTTGCAGACATCATTTTCCAAATGTAAAACTGAGATCATCAACATTTGGAAATATAATGAAGTTTTTAGGAAGGAGATGCCATGAAAAATTGAAAAGGATAACAAGAAATCAAAAGTTTCAAAATATTACTTGATAATTTTACCTGATAATCCTAAATCTAACTTGTAGAAAATACCTTAATTCCATAATGAGATATAAAAAATGCAAATTTAATTCCATATGGATGAGATGATATTACTTTATGCATATCTCTAGCTTTTACTAACTGACTTTATAACTATCGTCTCATTTTTACTGAAGATCCACAAATTAAATGCTGTGCTCTGCTGTGTGTGCTCAGTTGTGTCTGACTCCTTGTGACCCCATGAACTGTAGCCCACCAGCCTCCACTGTTCATGGAATTTTCCAGGCAAGGATACTGCCGCAGGTTGCCATTTCCCACTCCTAGGGATCTACCCTACCCAGGGGCTGGAACCCGTGTCTTTTGTGTCTCCTGCATTGGCAGGAGTATTCTTTACCACTTTGCCATTAAGATGATATTAATCACTATTTCAGAATGTTTAGATTTCAAGCTATTTAAATAATTCTCCCAAGACGGCACAGCTAGTAGTTGACAGAGCTGAGACCAAACACCTGTGCCACATACTGTAAATCCAGCACTTTTGAACTACATCTCACTGACTTCCTGGAAGGAGATACATCCTCTGAAGGCAGAGAGGCATCTAGGCAGACTTTGTACTTCAGAAGAGAGAAAACTTTTGAAGGCAAACTCAAGGAATTCAATGGATGACACCAATATCCATGTTGATCCAACTGTGGATCTAAAGAGCTCCTTGGACTTTGGGATTACTATTTACAGAAAATACAGATTAACATCTGCAGAACGTAAGTCTAAGCAGACTTCAGGGATGGAGACAAAGCTCTAACCTATGTGCATTTATCACCTGAAAATTAAAGGGCCTACTTTGAGAGGGTCAGGCTTCCCAGATGGTGCTAGTGGTAAAGAACCCACCTGCCAGCACAGGAGGCATAAAAGATGAGGGTTCAATCCCTGGGTCAGGAAGATCCCCTGGAGAAGGAAATGGCAACCCACTCCAGTATTCTTGCCTGGAGAATCCCGTGGACAGGGGGGCCTGGTGGGCTACAGTCCATAGTGTTGCAAAGAGTTGGACATGACTGAAGCGACTTAGCACACTGACAGGTACTAGATCTTGGAGATTAAGACTGACTTCAGGAAAAAAAAAAAAAAAATAGTGTTACTTTCTTTTGGCCAAAGCCACTAGCTTGTTTTGGAGCTATCCAAGGTGCTCATCTCAGGCCGTAGCTGACAGTTACTATGACTATGTAGCAAGTTTCCTGGTCCTACCTGTTATATTGAAGCAAATGGCTTTTGATTTCTGAGGGGTGGGGAGAGAATAACAACATTTTATTTCACACTTGACTGAATTATTAAAGGTCCAACTTTCATAATGAATATAGTATCACTGATTTCAGAATCAGTCAGTGGAAGCATTAATAGAATCACTTAGAGACACTTAAACGAATATTAGTCAGTGATTGACTGTGGTTTATACAAGCTGAATATTTAAAAGCTTCAAGAGTCATATTTCAACCAAAATGTTGTTTTGTATTTCTGTATTTTTAAGACCTGGTATTGCCAAGAGTAGTGAACCTGAGAAAGTTCTCTGTAGTTTTCTTTTCTTTTTTTTTAACAATCACTTATAGTAAATGAAACACACACATAACTAGAGCAAAAAATTAATCCTATAATATTTTCTATTCTGCTTAACTTTGCTGGAAAGAACAATTTCTGATTATAACCCGCTAAATGGCTTTCATGTCAATTCAAGATCCACTAGTGGATCTTGATCCACAGTATGGAAAAAAAGGAAACAATGGGCTATTGATGACCAAGCTCCCAGGCTAATCTCCATCGCATGTCTTACTCACCGTACCTGCCTCCCTCATCCTACTCTGGACATGTGTTCAGTTCTGCCTCTCTTATCACATCTTTTAAAAATTATGTCATTGCCAAGTCCCCTTTTGAAACCACACTCGATTTGATTTGACCTCGAATAAACATCCTCCACTAACCCCAGACACCTTCCTCTTATCCAAAGACAAACACTGATATTACAGACAGTACAGGCTGGGGAGCTGAATGAGGGTACCTCTCTAAAGAGGAAACCTGGTAAGGACCAAAGCCACCAAACACAATTAACCACTTGCGTCATTTTTCTCTCTTTCCCCTCCATGTTTGCCTCTTTCATCTCCGTTAGCAACGTAACAGCAAACTTCTGTTGTTGCCTGTATCTACCTTCTGTCGAGTGAGAATTTTATAAATGCCCCCTCCTGAAATTAAGCTTCACAGTAACCTTCAGGTCTGTATTATTAACTTCATTTTTATAGATGTGGAAATTTGGGTTCCAGGAGAATAAATAACTCTCTGGTGATGAAATAGACAGGATATCATGGAGGCTGTTAATGTAGGATTTTAATGGACATATAGAAATTATTTAGAAGTCTGTTAAATAATGCACTGCTCAAGAACAAGAACAGTTTAGATAGAACATTATAAACTAGCATGTATTCAGAAAGTAAACCATAATGATGCATCCATCATTACCTAGAAAAGCTATTAGATACTTAATCCTTGTGCTATTGCACAGTTTAATCACTGAGTGACATTATTTTAACAACTCTGCATACAAGATAAACAATCTTCAATAATCTCCTAATGAGAAACTACGCGTGTCTACTTTAACTATAGTACAACCATCATTTATTCTGAGCATAGCAGGGATCAACTTAAACTTAACTTTAGCCATTCTTAATAAGAGGAACTGAAGAGGGGACAATGGCCCAGCTTTATTCCTCCCTTTTGTTCTTCCTATGAACTTTTAGAAGTACTGATGGAGAGTTAAATCATTGAAAACACAGACAATGAAAACATTAAGAGCTAGAAATGACTCCTCTGAGGTGAGTTAAGAACTATTCAGGAATTTAAGGAATATTAAAGCAAGAGCAGAGGGATCTAAATGTTTCTGACTCTGTAAATGAGATAATTGTTTTTTAAATAGTCAAGTCATGAAATATAAAAGTAAACAATAATTATGAGAGTTGCTGTGGCGAGATAATGCATTCAGCCCTTTTTCATGGGGAAGCAGTTTCTTGATGTAGTGAAATTTGAGAAGATCTAAAGGGTCACTGAAGTGAAAAATGAAGGGTTAGAAATAGGGATGATGAGGAGAGGGTAATAGTTAGAGCTATTCTGGCAAATGAAAAGAAAGCAAGTGACTGAGAAAATCTTCAAATCAATTCATGTGCATTGTAAGCAGGAGGCAGGCAGCTTTTGATCCCTTCTTTTAGAAATGCCTGAATTGCCTTAAAATCACCTACACTGGACATCCGTAAAGACCACTGTGTTTTAGCACTGCTAACAGACAAGAGAAGATTCTTCATCCCCCAACTTCTCAATTAGGATACAAACGTAAGCTGAACAGAAGGAAAATAGGTGCTTCAACCTATCCAAGGTGAAGGTTTATTCTGCTGACAAGGGCACAAACAGTGAAAACTCCTTTACTTTTAGCACGTGAGTTTTCTAGAATTATTTTTCTACATAATTGAAATTTCCCTTGTCAAATAGATTGTATTTTCAGCAACAATATATTTCATACCTGATAGCGATTCAAGATGAATAAAAATATCCTCAAGAAAATAAAAGTTCATCTGCACTTCAGAAGCATATTGTTTTAAGGGCCCCAAGCTACTGAAGGCTGTGCCTTGATGCTTTTCCCATAGCAAAACTCTATTACCTATTTTGGTATATATGTTTTACTAAAAAATACTCTGAAATCAATCCACAGCAGTATATGGGGCTGAAGAAAGAAAATATGTTGAGACTATAAATAAACCTACCAACTGAAGTAAAGATAAAAGAAATTATATAAATGATTCACTTTTCAAGCTGTCTAATGTTATTTCCCCCCCCCCCAAAATGAAGATGATACCAAATTACTTGTATGATTCATGTCATCTAATAAGCTTGCTAGCTCAGGTATCGTCAAACTCTGCTTTAAAGGAATATGTGTGTTTTACCCATTGAACTGAGACAATCTGCCAAAAATGACAGCACCTCTCAATTATTGTTTAAAAAATAATCTATACAGTTTCCAAACTTTCAGATGTTTTTTCTCAAAAGTTTTCTTTCAGCCTTTGGGAATGCACATACACTAGACACTTAACACAAGCTATGCATTTAGTTATTTTAAATTAGTTGTGTCATTATTTCATTCTTCTCTCTGAAAAGCACCAGGTCTAGGTGAGAAGGATCTACGTGACATGCAGAGCAGGCATTGAAACCCAGGCACTCACTCTCTTCCTAGCATTTTGCCTTTTGAGTCTACATGGCTTAGTGAAAATTTTAAGATACTAAAAGGAAAATATGTCATAAAATTTCTGAAATTCTTGATGAAAAAATCATGTAGATCAAAACAAAAGTTAGGTTAAACAAAATTTCGATTTTACCATCCTAAATATTGGAAATCTCAGGTTGCAGTTCCTTTTTAAGATTTTGAAGTCATCTCACACAATTAATATGAAAAGAAATGAGTGAGGCAATGAACAGAGATTTACCCAAATAAAGGTATTCATTTCAGTCCTTATTTCTATTATGTTTAGTAAGAGGTGAATATTAAGACAGAAAACTGGAGGCTCATGCAGTAAGGGAAATCAGGACACCCAGGCGTTCATAATGAACTCATCTCTACAGATGAATAATTCTCAAGTAGTGATTATTTATCTATCTATTTTCTACCTCATCTTTTAATGTACAATTTTATCTTCTGGAGTTCCTTAGCCAATCATTTCCAGTCACTCTCATACAAAAACAAAAATTTACAAATCACTCTATTTAAGGTACATTATAAGACAGCTTGTAGGAAACCTGTGGTCATCCAGGCTCCAGATGTCCTAATCTAAGTGCAAAAGAAGCTGAGCAGATCAATATCATGGCACACCTGCACGTTAATCCTGACACATTTTTGGAAAGCCCACCTCAACTCCCTTAGTCTATGCCAAAGAATAAAGTCATTCTTTTATTGATACTATTAATTGCTGCCAATAATTGTGTTTACTACCTGTCAGGTACCTTACGTGTATGATCTCAATTCATCCTTACACCAAATTTATGAGATTAGTAGTGTTAAACCAATTGTTTAGCTGGTAAAATTATAGTAGTACATTTCAACCACAGATCTCTTAACTAGCAGCTTCTAAAACACTATTTTCTACTACATCTTTTTTTTAACAGAAATCTAAATGAATATTTTAAAATAATACAAACCATGCAATAAGCAATCTGATAAACCAACATTTAAATCCTGGGAAATAGATTAATTAAAATCCACGGGCTAAAAGTATTTTTAAGTCCAGGGAAAATCTGATTACTTTTTCAGGGGAGGAAAGCATTTCTCATCTCAAATTCTCTGATATTAGAATCTTTATTTAAATATCATTCTGGAAAAATTCTTTTACATGGCAGACATTTTTTATCATTACAGTTATCTGATTAGTTTTCTAAGAATGTCAATCTAAATCGAATGGAATATGTGCACCTTAGCCCTTAACAAAACCAAAAAAAATTAAATTAAACTAAATGCATATAAATATACATACATATATTTTTAAAGCCTGGCTTACATATGATTTTAATAAGAAACTCTATGTCATCAGCATTTCTAAATGTATTACCAAATAAGTAAGAGATTTTAGATAATTTTCAGTTCACAGTACAATTCTTTGAAATTAACCCACAAATTGGTTTTGCCTCATATTTATATTTTATCAAACCCATCTTTCTGACGTAGGCATTTCTTTTCTTGGGATTCTTACAAAGATAGTTATCGTGCAGAGTACACTCTAGCCTTTGGTGGTTTTAATCTCACTTTAACATCTTTGTGTTTGTAAGTACATTTCTTTTCTTTCATCTGATCATGTACATGTTAAGATGTCAAAGCTGCAGTCTTCTGACTTATCCATCACAGGTTCTAGTAATGTTTCTAATCTTTCAAAGTTTAAAATTCAGTTTAAATAAGAAAAAATTTTAATTTATCATAATATAATAGAATTTTGAATCTTAATATATGAAACCTGTAGTTGGATCTACAATAAAATGTATATTTAAAAAAATATAGTTGGAATTGAATGTATCATCTCCCCAGGGGCAGGAAATAGACAATCATTTTATCACAGATTGTCTTGTCAATTCACAGTGCAATTCCTATCTGACTTTCCTGCAGTTCAAGTACAGTATTTCTTAATCATTGAGCTTTCTAAAGAAGGATTTGGGACTGATATATCTATCAGCAATAAAATTTACTTAGAACAGATTTCTGGAAAACAGTCTGGTTCATGTGTTTGTGAATGAAGCTAATTCTTGTATTATGTTTGTTCTCTGCACAATGCATTTTCCCTAAGGAACTAGCAAAGTTTTTCCATATTGATGTGAGGTTGAAGTTTCACTTAACTGAACAATAAGAAAGTCAGTAACTGCATCTACAGTCAGTTAAACTTCAGAAGAGTTTAAAAGACAGAAACTAGGGAATTCACCTCTTTGAAGAGACTCATAACAAATCTCCAGACCTTCTTAACAGACAGCTCATTACTACAGACTGTCTATGCAAATGGGGCACTGACTATGGGCCCTCAGGGAAGGGTTTTTTGTTTTGTTTTCTCTCTCTGGTACTAACCTAGTATAATTTGCCATATAACTGCCCTCTTGCCAGTAATGTTAATGATGGTGATTATTAGTAATAACTCTGAGTAATGAGATTTTCTTCCTTGTACTCAAAATAATTGCTCCACGTAAATCCACAGCGATTTTTATGGTGCACTAAAGATTAGTAACATTAAAAACTTGGCAAATCTTACTTCTAGAGGCATTTTACCTAATGATCTAATCCATCAGTTCCCAGGCTCAACAGTATTGAGGCTCACTTAGTTCTTGAAGGATCTCCCCTCTTCATAGCAGCAAGAAACAACTTAGTCAGTAAACTATATATTTAAGAGCTTTATTAAAAAGGCCTTGAAAGTATAATCTCTACTTTAAGCCAGGAAGCCTCTGAGTGCAGAAATATATAAAATTTACTGCATGGACATTAGTCCCATGGACTGAGCAAGACCTTAATTAATCACTAATTAAACATTATTTACTTTCAGGAAGAAGTTTAATATTTTGAATTCTAAAGCAGTTCAAGATTAATTTCCAATCATGTGACACTTCTAATTTATTAATTATGTGGGCTAAAGTATGAGAGTGTCAACAAGGAATTAAGAGATATTAGCTATACCTTTGGTTTTCTCCATCTCATTACTGCTTAATGCCCCAGAATCCCCCATGGATAGAGAAAGAACAAAGTAGGAACCCATTGCTGTTGGTCTTTCTACTAGTTTTTCTCACTTGACAGGTAGTGTGTTCTTAGAAATATGCAGGACCACTGATTTCAGTAAAAAGGAAAAAGAAGACTAAGGTTATGTATTTTGACTCATTTGCCTTACCTTGACATTGTCCTGTATACAAACAGAACTAGAAGAGATTCTGTATCTGTTGAATATGGATTTTTCCACATATACTTAGATTTATTTCTGTTCCTGTTCCAACATTATCTCATTTTATTCATTACAGTGTTAGAACAAATCTTGATATTCAGAAGGATAAGTTATACTTATTTGTTTTTTCTTTTCCTTTCAGGATGTCTTAACCATTCACCATTTGAATATTAGACACCTTATTAAATGTCATGAAACCTACTGTTAGTATTTCTATTAGAATTGCAGATTAATTTGATTGAAATATCCATCTTTGTGATTTTTGTTTTCTCATTGTGAACATAGTATATACTCATTTCTTCCCAATATATATTCAATTCAAAAAAACAATTTAATTTGCTTGATGCACTCTAATATTACTTTGTTTTCTACTTCCTTCATTTCTACTCTTATTTTTTATTCCTTATAGTCTATGTATATTATCTGTCTCTTATACACATCTTCTCTGGTGATGAAATAGACAGGATATCATGGAGGCTGTTAATGTAGGATTTTAATGGACATATAGAAATTATTTAGAAGTCTGTTAAATAATGCACTGCTCAAGAACAAGAACAGTTTAGATAGAACATTATAAACTAGCATGTATTCAGAAAGTAAACCATAATGATGCATCCATCATTACCTAGAAAAGCTATTAGATACTTAATCCTTGTGCTATTGCACAGTTTAATCACTGAGTGACATTATTTTAACAACTCTGCATACAAGATAAACAATCTTCAATAATCTCCTAATGAGAAACTACGCGTGTCTACTTTAACTATAGTACAACCATCATTTATTCTGAGCATAGCAGGGATCAACTTAAACTTAACTTTAGCCATTCTTAATAAGAGGAACTGAAGAGGGGACAATGGCCCAGCTTTATTCCTCCCTTTTGTTCTTCCTATGAACTTTTAGAAGTACTGATGGAGAGTTAAATCATTGAAAACACAGACAATGAAAACATTAAGAGCTAGAAATGACTCCTCTGAGGTGAGTTAAGAACTATTCAGGAATTTAAGGAATATTAAAGCAAGAGCAGAGGGATCTAAATGTTTCTGACTCTGTAAATGAGATAATTGTTTTTTAAATAGTCAAGTCATGAAATATAAAAGTAAACAATAATTATGAGAGTTGCTGTGGCGAGATAATGCATTCAGCCCTTTTTCATGGGGAAGCAGTTTCTTGATGTAGTGAAATTTGAGAAGATCTAAAGGGTCACTGAAGTGAAAAATGAAGGGTTAGAAATAGGGATGATGAGGAGAGGGTAATAGTTAGAGCTATTCTGGCAAATGAAAAGAAAGCAAGTGACTGAGAAAATCTTCAAATCAATTCATGTGCATTGTAAGCAGGAGGCAGGCAGCTTTTGATCCCTTCTTTTAGAAATGCCTGAATTGCCTTAAAATCACCTACACTGGACATCCGTAAAGACCACTGTGTTTTAGCACTGCTAACAGACAAGAGAAGATTCTTCATCCCCCAACTTCTCAATTAGGATACAAACGTAAGCTGAACAGAAGGAAAATAGGTGCTTCAACCTATCCAAGGTGAAGGTTTATTCTGCTGACAAGGGCACAAACAGTGAAAACTCCTTTACTTTTAGCACGTGAGTTTTCTAGAATTATTTTTCTACATAATTGAAATTTCCCTTGTCAAATAGATTGTATTTTCAGCAACAATATATTTCATACCTGATAGCGATTCAAGATGAATAAAAATATCCTCAAGAAAATAAAAGTTCATCTGCACTTCAGAAGCATATTGTTTTAAGGGCCCCAAGCTACTGAAGGCTGTGCCTTGATGCTTTTCCCATAGCAAAACTCTATTACCTATTTTGGTATATATGTTTTACTAAAAAATACTCTGAAATCAATCCACAGCAGTATATGGGGCTGAAGAAAGAAAATATGTTGAGACTATAAATAAACCTACCAACTGAAGTAAAGATAAAAGAAATTATATAAATGATTCACTTTTCAAGCTGTCTAATGTTATTTCCCCCCCCCCCAAAATGAAGATGATACCAAATTACTTGTATGATTCATGTCATCTAATAAGCTTGCTAGCTCAGGTATCGTCAAACTCTGCTTTAAAGGAATATGTGTGTTTTACCCATTGAACTGAGACAATCTGCCAAAAATGACAGCACCTCTCAATTATTGTTTAAAAAATAATCTATACAGTTTCCAAACTTTCAGATGTTTTTTCTCAAAAGTTTTCTTTCAGCCTTTGGGAATGCACATACACTAGACACTTAACACAAGCTATGCATTTAGTTATTTTAAATTAGTTGTGTCATTATTTCATTCTTCTCTCTGAAAAGCACCAGGTCTAGGTGAGAAGGATCTACGTGACATGCAGAGCAGGCATTGAAACCCAGGCACTCACTCTCTTCCTAGCATTTTGCCTTTTGAGTCTACATGGCTTAGTGAAAATTTTAAGATACTAAAAGGAAAATATGTCATAAAATTTCTGAAATTCTTGATGAAAAAATCATGTAGATCAAAACAAAAGTTAGGTTAAACAAAATTTCGATTTTACCATCCTAAATATTGGAAATCTCAGGTTGCAGTTCCTTTTTAAGATTTTGAAGTCATCTCACACAATTAATATGAAAAGAAATGAGTGAGGCAATGAAACTCAGTGGGTAAAGAATCTGTCTCTTATACACATCTTCAACTACATCTAAGAAGCTTTGTTAAGTAGTACTTTCTTAGTCATTTAGTAAAATCATTTTTATAAACCCCACTGAGATATTCTTTAAATGCATAGGTGGCATAGTTATGTATTGTTTAGCTCTCTAATATATAGGAATTTTTTCTCTTTTCATTGTTATTTTCAAATTTATTTTCATTATAATCAAATAATTAAATTTGGTTTCTTGTTGGAGAAATATATTTGTCCTAGTCTATCTTTCTTGATCTATAACCCATGTTATCTATATATGCCACCAGCAGCAATATTTTTCAGCTTCTTTTAAGTGAGTAACAGCCTTCAACATCAAACTTTAAACCCAGAAGCTAGTTCCTGCCCTCTTTCTCTAACTGAGTCCTCTTAATTCTCACCATCCTATGAGAGTGGTACCTAAAAGTAGTACAGCACACCAGAATAGTGAAAACCAGTTTGGTAAGCCTTGACTTCAGCCTCACTCATTACTTTGTATTTCAGTTCCACTTCTAGTCCAGGGAAATACTTACCATTTCAATCACCTCATTGTGACATTTATTATTTCTTTTAATAAATGTTTTATATCTGCTTTTCCATTCCTTCCCTACAAATAGGTTCATCAATATCATTTTTCTAGAGTCCAGATATGTGCATTAATATACATTTGGTTTTCTCTTTCTCACTTTCTTCACTCTGTATGACAGATTCCAGGCTCATCCACTTCACTAGAATTGATTCAAATTTGTTCTTTTTTACAGCTGAGTAATATTCCATTGCACATATTTATCTCAACTTCTTCATCCATTCATCAGTCAATGGGCTGATTTTCATTGTTGTGTGGCAGAAACCAACACATTGCAAAAAAAAATTTTTAATTTAAATAAAAGAGGGAAAAAGAAAAATATTTTAATCACACTCACTAAGTAGAATATAAACAGGCACATCAACTTATGAATTTCCTGTCACTTTGTGACTAGAAATCCTAGATAATATTACTAATTTCTACATCAAGCATCTGCGTTCAATGTTATTCCATTTAACAGATGGAGAAACAGTTCTATGAAAGTTAGGAAACCTGTGGTCAGACTCAATTAAGCCCTTAAAAATAAGATGCAGTCTCTCAAAAAAAAATTTTTTTTCACACCAATATTTCAAAGAAAACTTAAAATTTTGACAATTTAAAAAAATTCTCCTTTAAAAAAATTACTTCTCAAAATGCTGAAATTCTAACTTGGCACAGCCAGTAAAATCCCAAGATTAAAAGTCTGTTTCTGTCCTCCCAAACCTTTTTCTTGGCTTGATTAAACATATACTGTTGTTTAGTCGCCAAAGCATGTCTAGCTCTTTTATGACTCCATAGACTATAGCCCACCAGGCTCCTCTGTCCATGGGATTTTTTTAGGCAAGAATACTGGAGTGGGTTGCCATTTCCTCCTCTGCGGGATCTTCTCAACGCAGGGATCCAACCCTTCTCTCCCGCATCTCCTGCATTGGCGGACGGGTTCCTTACCACTGTGCCACCCGGGAAGCTAAGTAAACATATTCACACATACATAACTAGAATTTTTTTTTTTTTTTAATGAGTCATGATTCATGTAGTGTATCACAACTCTTTTTTCTTAATTCATTATGAATATCATGTAATGCACATTGATCTAACACTTCTTTTTCATAGCTTCAATGGGAGTCCATAGAATGAATATATAAAATTTTCTTATCTATTTTATTCATGGATATGTAGGATTTTAGAAGGTTTGTGAAAATTATATTTAGTATCATGAAATTCTTCCAGTAAAATCTAAATAGCCAACTCATTACCTATCACTTGACTCTCAATTGCTCCCTCTTTAGATTTCATGCCGTTTCTACTCTTCCTTAGAGTGCGTATCTCATCTCATATATTTGCACTTGAGTTAGCTGCATTCCTACATGAAAGTGTAGGAATGAAAGCCGTTTGTGGGAACTTAATGTTATATGAAAGTCCCCACAAGTGACTGGGGAAAGAGAATGAAACAGCACACCTGAAAACACATTAGAAATTTGCCTCAAAATATTTCTACTGTAACTGAAGAAGCTCTCTGAATTCTAGTTTCTGAAAGAATCATTTCTCAGTTGTATTATGAATTATGGTTTAAGAGAAGGGAGTTCTGGGAATGACTGTTTTTCATGGCTTGTCAAATTTGACTGTCCTAAATTTATAGGAAAATGCTGCGGGGGCTCTTTGGATCATCATGCAATTCAACTTTCCCAATTCATTTCACAAAGTCTAGCAATATACATGCTAGAGCCAGGGTCAGGAGAAGATTTCAACTACTGATCTAAAGAAAGGGGACATGCTCTTAATTGAGCAGACAGTAAAGACATCCTTCAGAAGGCTAAATGTCATTAAACACTGATTAAGGGAAAATAACAGTGCTTTAAATATGAGTTCCTTGAGCCCTTGGCCTTCATGATTTTGCATTACTATTTTCTTGAGTCCTTTTGGAGGATTCACCTAAAATATACCTTCCAGAAGCATCCTCAAAGAATGATCTCAAATTTTTAAATAATCTTTATTCAGCAATATTTCATAAATGGTTGCCCTAGGTTTTATATTAGTTAACAAACACAGTGTGAGCCAGGAAACAGGAGGGTGTCAGAATGAGACAATAAATGCTAAGTACCTAACTTCACCTATGCTAGCAATAAGATACATCATTAATACTGAAGTGAAAAAGCAGTGGTGTAAAATCAGACAGGGTATCAATATTCCTTAATTTCGTTGAGCTATAATTATGTAATGAGAACATTGGCTCTTTTGAAACAATTTGAAAACGGTGCTGGGCTCTCTGTCACTTGGACCAATGGATCTATTCATCTCAAGACTTGATTTCCTGTTCAGGTTAGCATACCATTAGCTGAAGGTAATTGTTGAGAGAAGACTGTTACAAAAGCTACAGAACTCTCAATCATTTCAGGGAAGGGTAAGTGCCCTGGATGAAGGATCCTATTTCCAGGGTGTCCTTCATTATGTTTGTCCCTTCACACAATTGTGTGATTGTATCCTGCTAAATAGTTATTTGGTGGTAATGGTGCATTTCAAATTGGTGACTCAAATAACAAGAATGGAGGAGAAAAGAGGAACCAGTATGAGTTCTGCCCAGCTATACACTTGCATGCTTCAACTGAGTCAATCTGGGAATGGAATTCCCTGGTAATTAACTTCAAGACCTTTTGCAATGACTGAGAGAAACCGCACTGTGAAGAAAACCTAGCTGAAAAATATTTAGATATTACAAGACTTAAACGCCATTTACCTAGACTTCACAGGTGCTGTCTTTCTAGACATGCAACTTTCTTCTCACTCCTTCTCTACACATTCAGGTCTTTGAATTGTGGAAACAAGCAAGGGCCTCATCAAGTTTTTTTCTTTTTAATCAATATGAGAATGTGGTATTCTGGATTGGCATCTCTTTAAATTGTGTCTTCCAGTTTACAGAAAAAGGAAGGGACATTTTCCCACAATCATGTTCAATAAATACAGAAATATGGTCCTGTTCAGGGCACTGGCTTCAATACGTGATAGAGATACCGCAGTAGGAAGTGTATATGTCTCATGCTTGCTTGTCTTTTTAAATGACCTTGCACTTCATTATGTAGAGTGATTGATAATTAGCTGACATCATGCAATTTTGGTAAACTGCATGAATTAAATATTACCTCAAACAGGTGAGCCTTGAGTATTGAAATAATTTTCATACTCTTTGATGAAATTTTATCTAACTACATATGAATTAATAGCTAGGATGGAAGCAACTAAGGTTAAAAGTACTAAGCACATGTACTTTACATTCTATGGATTTGTCTAGTAAACTAAATGGAGGATAGAGCGTGTTTCGTTTAGCCCCCGGTGTTTTAAAAATACTGATAAATGAGCCTTCCTGGTGGTCCAGTGGTTGGGACTTTGCCTTTCAATGCAGGGGATGTGGGTTTGATCCCTGATTGGGGAGCTAGGATCCCACATGCCTCTCAGCTAAAAAAACAAACCAGAAACGGAAACAATATTGTAACAAATGAAATAAAGACCTGAAAAAAATAAAATACTGATAGGACTATGCAGCCCCTCCTGCCTAAAACTTCAAAAGTTTCAGACTAAGTCTATAAACAACATGAATAAACATCCCTGTGTAAGAATTAAAGGATAACCACAAAGAAATCACTCCTTCATTTGCACAAGAAGCAAAATGTGGTTGTGATTCCATCACACAGATCAGATACGATAGATTCATTATCTTTAATCACATCAAGATAAATGTGTCTGTCACTCAAATCTAAAGCCTTCTAAGCCTCAGTTTATGCTCTAGTCACTTCAACTTAACAGCACTTACCTGTCTGACAGGCCAGGAGCTTTGGCTTCACCAGCTTAAAATGTTAGGAACTATTTTGTAAAGTATCAAAGAGTCTATACCCACTAATATGTGAACATGGCACTCCAATTATTCATTTGATTTCACCTATTCCCATTTAAATCGAAATTTGAAATGCCTTTCTGTGTATTAACAAGTTGTTCTGCAAGAAAAGAATTACCAAAATGCAGAGTTTTTATTTCCTCTGCTCGGTCTGTCTGCAAAGATATGGCAGTGAGTCATGCATGGGAAGCTTATTTACACTCATGTTATACAGAGTTTCCCAAAATGTACTCATCTGCAAATGTTTTCCCCAGCTTTTCAAACAATTCCTTGGCCAGAACAATGGTGCATCTGTGTTCTAAAGTTTAGTCACCTGAAGAAGCAATAATGTTATAAATTGTCCCATGATGAATTTATTGACTGAAAATTAAGAAAATCAAAAATATCATTGTGCTTTGAGAGCAGCTGGAAAAGAGAAAATTTATACAAAATCCAGACAGAAGTCAGATTTTTTACTTTTCCCCCAACAAACTTAATAATACTAATAGTAAAGGGCTAGAGAAGATTATCCAAAATACAGCAGAGCATTGGCCTGCCATCCCTAAAGTCAGCTGTTTTACATCCTAATTTTTCAGGGCTGGGCAGTTGAGAATAAGTTGCATTCAACTAACTAAATGGTGAGCCTCTGTTTAATTAAAGTAATTGAAGAATAAAGGGCAAAGGATCTACTTTCTTATGACATACTCTGTGTTGATTTTTAATACAACAAAGCCATAGAATTCTTTAGATAGAAGAATCAGCAGACCAATAGCACAACCAGAAGCTGGAAATGGGTTGCCAGGAGTAATAGGTCTCTGCATCACTTCTATTTTTAAGTTCTCAGGTCATACTGGGGAAACTCTGGGGTCTTTCTCCTCAATAAAATTAAGGCATTAGGACATGGATGGACCTAGAGAGGGGACTTCCTCAGTGGCAAGGGCATGGCAACCCACCTCTTGTCTGGAAAATCCCATGGACAAAGGAGCCTGGCGGACTATAGTCCACGGGGTCACAAAAAGTCGGAAATGCCTGAAGCAACTGAGCACTCACACCTTCACAGACCTAGAGAAGGTCGTATTGAGTGACGTAAGTCAGACAGAGAAGGAGAAATATTGCATGGCATTGCTTATATGTGGAATCTAAAAAGAAGCAATACAAAGGAACTTACTTACAAAATGGAAAAAGACACAAGACTTCAAGAATGAGCTTATGGTTGCCAAAGGGAAGGATGGGAAGGGCTAGTTAGAGAGTTTGAGATAAATATGTACACACTGCTATATTAAAATGGATAACCAACAAGGGCCTACTGTATAGCACATGGAACTCTGCTCAATGTTATGTAGCAGCCTGGATGGGAGGGGTGTTTGGGGGAGAAGGGATACATATATGGGGCTTCCAAGGTAGCTCAGTGGGTAAAGAATCTGCCTACAGTACAGGAGATGCAGGCAGATGCAAGTTCAATCCCCAGGTTGAGAAGATCCCCTAGAGGAGGGCATGGTAACCTATTCCAGTATTCCTGCAGAATTCCATGGGTAGAGGAGCCTGGCTGGCTACACTCCATAGAGTCTCAAAGAGTCAGACATGACTGAAGCAACTGGACACAGCACAGAACATGCATGTATACATGTGACTGAATCTCTTTGCTGTTCACCTCGAGCTTTCACAACATTGTTTGTTATTCAGCTATACCCCAGTTCTAAATAAAAAGTTTTCTTTTTTTTTTTTTAATTAAGGCATTAGGCTAAATGCTCTCTAATTCCATTAAATCATTAAGATGCTCACTCTGTATATTACTGGAGCAGGATAATAAACAATACTAAATTCTATGAAGACTAAACTTACCTTTTAAATATTGCAGAATAAAATAAATTATTATTTATTAAATATTTTTGTTCATCTTTTACAAAGAATGCAGTCAATATTCTCTCCTTTAAAAAAATTGCTAATAATCTGATCTATTTTAAACTTGGTCTTAATTTTATTTGTAACTTTAAGTCTTTAAAATGAGAAAGAAAGGGAGAGAGAGAGGGACAGACGGAAACAAGGATAAAGAAACAGAGACAAAGAGACAAACACAAAGAGCATTAGGGGAGAGAAATCCAGGGCATTGACCCTCCTTAAGTATTACTATTTTATATAAATTCTGGATGAATTTATGACATAGACTATGAGAAACACATACAAAGACTTACCTCTTGAGAAAAGTCAATTTTTATGACCCATCTTCCTTAAAACATTTTTTTTAACTTCAAGTACTAGCTAAGACCATAGCGTTAAAAAGAGTAAAAATGACTTCAATGCAATTTTTCAGATTGCTTAAAGGAGATAGCAGTATTTCTTCATTTGAAAGCTATATATATATATATTTTTTTTTTTTTTTTGCTGAATTAGGTGATGACAGAAATATATTTTTGCTGTAAAAATGCTACATGCTATTTATATTCTTGGAAAATGTACAGGGTCTCCATTAATCAGCATTATGAGTCAGGTCCTAGTGAAAGAGCTTCTTAGGTGGTCTATGTGCTTCTACCAACAGGTAAACTAACCCAGGAGCCCATTTTAAAGGGAATGTTTAGACAAAAGGGTCTTAAGGTAATTGTTTTTAAATAGGAGTCAAATTCATTCCTGAGAACATGGTATATCTTTGTCATAATTCGAGGGAAAGCCAACTGTGGGCCAGGTATGAAATGCAGGATTAGAGAACCTGTCATTTAATTCTCTGATTTGATACTTCCTAGGTCTGACTTTTTCATTCCTATTTCTACAATTGTTCAAGGAGACCTGAACTTGCACATAAACATCATCCCTGCCTCCACCCAACCTGCCATGACAAGATCATTAATGGAATTCACTTAAAGTGACAAAAGGCCTTTTCCACCCTAAGCAGACATCTCTAAATGAGATCCAGCCCCCACAACCAGCAATGCAACCTACATGTACAAAAGAACATGATATATTTGGTCACTAACCAAAGCAATCATTTTATCCATTTTTAATGGACCATTTAGAATTAATCCAAACAAACCCTGGAAAAGTTATGGAAAAATAAAAATTGCATGTCTGATATTTCTGAAATCTTAAAGTTCAAGAAGACCTTCATATTTAAGAATATGATGCACATACCCCAGAATAACAAATCAGTATTTTTTTCTCCCAAACTCTAGGCAGAAACTAAATTGCAATTTTGAATACCTTTATTGAAAACAAATGGTAGCAACCAGTACCTTTCAGAAATGTTTACAATTGACTTTCGTTTTGGACTCTTCAGTGATGGATTTGAGATTCAGCCATAGGTAAACATTGTGCTATTAGCTGCCTGGTCTGCATTCAGATATACACCAGCCTCTGCACTGCTCAGGGGGTATAGCATCTTTAAAAGTTAACTGAGCACTTCATAAGATGAAAAAATAGCTAACTCAAAAGCATTTGGTGTTAAGAGCCAGGGTCCACAAATGAGGGTCTTCCAAAGAGATGCATGAACAGGGTTGATAAACAAGAGGAAGATTTGCAGTTCCTTGAGACACCCACACACTTGTAATAAGTTGGCAGTCAACAAGTTGCTAAATACTAAAGTCCATACCAGAAAAGAATACATACAGAAATTGTTTTCCAGTAGAACATTATGATCATAAAGAACATAAGATGAATTAAGTCTCTGCAATTTGACTTATACTAATTGGAATGAACTCTCCCGCCTCCCCCCGCCCAACCCCAATCCTGCTGCAAAATACCATCATCATAGTCAATTTCTGGAGAAGGGCATGGCAACCCACTCCAGTATTCATGCCTGGGAAATCCCATGGACAGAGGAACCTGACTACAGTCTACGGGGTCACAAATAGTGGGACATGATTGAGCACACACAGATACACATGCAGGGTCATTTTCATAGTAATACATACACATACCATATTCCTGTAGCATTTTGGGGTTTTCTTTAATCCTCATGATGCTGCTGGGAGAATAAGCCAGGTATAGTGGAAAAAGAAACAAGGTCGTGTTAAAATCTGTAAGAACTAAGTTTGAAGCCATGTATCATCTTTGTAAACTTGTAGCAACTAACGTCTGTAAATGGCCATATGTTAATATTAAAACTGTGAATAATAGTCACCTTGTAGAGTTGCTGTGGACATTGGTACCAGGAAATAAAAATGTAACGGTTCACATTTAATGGACAAAGAAGTTTAAATATGGAAAGTTGCGATTTGTATAAAATCACACAAGTAAACAAAGCAGGCAGGAATTCATGAATCTGAGAATTCCATACTTTACGTTGACTTCAGTTCTCGTGATAGCTCTCAGATACAAGCTCAAAGAACACCTCTGCTCTGAAAATTATGAGAATAACTGTTATTCTTCCAGCCCATGATGCTCATTTTTTCTTAATTCTTGTAAACTATTTATGTACATTTTAAGGGACCTATTACAACATATATTAGAACTGATGGCAGAATTGATATGTAGGCAGATAGGTAGATGAACGAATAAATAAATAGACAACAGCAAAGAGATTTTCTCTACTTAAACGCCCCAACACCATAGGTCAAAGAATCATATTTGTGTTCATCATGCATATGCTCGATATGTGTATGATGCTCTGCCAAAGTTTTTGTACCAAATTAATTTAAAATTGGATTTTGACATACCTTTTAAAAAAAATTTAAGATGAGAATGATATAGTCAACAACTGGTATAAAATGCCTGTTAAATATTGTCAAAGAAATAACAATTATAGTGAATTTCACCATAAATTGTAGTGACTCAGACTCTCCAATATTCAGAGTTTTCCCCTCAATGGCTGATGAGTCTTTCCATAATAATCCATACCACACAGGATGAATAATTGCCTCTGAAAAGAAAAACACTCACACTCATGAGGAACCTTTTACTGTCATGCCCTTGGAAGAATGATTTAAGTTCTTGAAGGCCAGAAACTGTTCTTAACCCAAAGCATGATGTTCAGGCTGCATAGCCTATTAAGTTCTTCTTAACATCTTGGGTTGGATTACAACAACGGCAGTAGCTCCTGATTCCCATGCAGTTCAACACCCCGCCTCGACCGAAGTTATTTTTTTTACATTAATGAATATTGAAAAGAGATGACTAAGCAGTTGGTCCACATGTAAATCATTCCATGGCAACTTTTGAGATGATTTCTGTGATGTTTTCTCATGGTTGTTCTTAAATCCTCGTGCTGCTTTATCACTGAAGCCAAGTAGTTGTTGTACCTTGGGCCTCACCAAGATTAGGTTTAATTTTGTATTCACCCCATTCTAAGTTCTGCCTGAATATCCAAAACAACTAATTAACCTTCTCCCGTAATAATTACTTTAAAAAAAAGATAATTATTAAAATAACCTTAAGGGAGTGTGTTTTTGACAAGTCAAATGCTGTTTTGCATCTAATATACATAATTTTTGCCGATTTTTTATTGAGTTGCAACAAATCTGCCACAATGTGTTCATATACCTTGTAATCATTTCTGAGCCAAAAAGAACTTTCTTAAAGCTAAACTGCCAGATTCAATATATGGACCCAAGTTAGATCAGAAGGAACAGAATTCTTCCTGTTTACCAGTTTTTTCTTCTTGTGTTTGTCTTGCTATAAATTCTACCTTCCTAGTATACTAATCAAGTTTCCATTCTGAAAAAAAAAAAAAATCCCTCCATTTCTAATGACTCTCTTTTCCAGAGATAAATGGAATATATGTTATCACATTAACACAAATGTTTTTAGTTTATTCCTCCAAATCTAATAGAATGGAAAATACCTAATGCTTACATCAAAGTGCACTTATTATGTGATGTGTGTAGGAGAGATTCATCTGCAATTAAAATCCCATTTACTTCGCAGGGAACTTTTCAAATGACAGAAGAAGAGCAGCCCACCCTCAACTGTGCTTTGCTGTTTTAATTCCAACCCAAACCAAAGCATTTAACTAGTTTATCAGAATTCAGCTAATCTATGTGTATCCTCAGTGTCTAGCACAATGATTACAAGCGAATAGATAGTTGCAAAAGAGTGAGTGGAGGGATAGATGAATTGGGGATCAATAGGCAAAATATATAGGAAGTTGTGTGATTATTATTTTATACTGTTAAGGATCTTAGCATTGACAGAGACTAGCCATAAGTGGGAAACACAAATCCAGATCTCACTCTTACTCAGGCAAAGCAAAACGTGTTACAAATTGTGGTGATATTAAACAGTCTGGAGTTTAATGCTATTTTTCAGTCTCTTATTTCTTTAATAAAATTTCAAAACCAATTTACAAAATTCACACCCTCTGGATAAAACTGAACATTTCTACCCAGTTTTTAACTTATCATATGATTAGTAATGCCAGGATAAATCTACCCTGATATGTGAAAGGATCTTAGTTTTCAAAAATATATATATATGTTTATTTACTCCGTTTTCTTCTCTTTTGTTCTGTCACTTGCAAAGTAAGTGAATTTGTAAGTGTCACTTGCTAAGTAACTCTCTTTTTCACCAAGTATGTAGTTTTTTGCCTTGTACTTAATTCACAGCTCATTTATACCAGTATTTAGGTCAGATTCAGGGGTCTCATTATTATTCCCACAATATGATTGCCCGATGCTCATTTCTGTGTCTTTGGTCCTGTCGAGTTTCTTAATACAGAGAACGTTCTCCTGTTCACAAGGCTCCAATGTAATTGCCCTCCATCATCCCTCACCACACCATATGATTTATCATTCTGTTCTTTCACTGGCTTTGTGATGGCTTCCTGTGTTTTCCTATCTGTCCAACTATATCATGTGAATTTGAAAATAAGCACCCTGCATTTTGCATCCTCTATATCACTCAGATGGTCTACCGCAAGCTAAATATATAATACATGCCAAATAAACAGAGCCTTTATTGCCTTAGGAGGGAATTCCACAAGAACAATAGCATGTTTATTACTTAATTTTAAGGGTAGCAAGCACAACATCCTGTTTTACTTAGAAACAATGCTAAAGAAAACTATGTAAATCCAAAATATGCCTGATTTTGTATCTTGTGTTTTAAATTACATTTGGAAAAAGAGGGAAGACATACCGGACCTTACTTATTGGAAAAATTAAAAAGCGGCAACAGCATTCGCTTAAAATTTTCCAGACTACTTGCTTGTGCTGAAGGCCATTTCTACCAAGCTTTTTAAAACAAGGCAGTTTATTTCTGTTAGTGACAAGTCTAAACACAACAAGTAGGAGAAAAAAAACTGTAATTCATATTAATGAATCAATTAATATGTGTATGATGGATGCAGGCTCCACTTAACAAGCAGCTGCTTGTCCCCTTCAGAACCCTCTCAATCTGTAACCATCCATCATAAGTCAACAGGAAAAACAGCCAAAGGGATGTTCCAGACTGTAAGTCAATTCTGACTGCAGTGACTACGTGTGGTTTACTTATTTTATATTAGTTGATGCCTGTGTGCTTTTTATGACTGTGTTATATTAGAGATGGTCTTGCTGAAAGAGAAGCGCACCAACATCCCAGCAATGCTCAGCCGCGAACATGTGGCTTGGTCTGATTCAAAGCCAAGGCTGATGATGGTAGCTAACCTCAGTAAACAATTAGTAGGTGAACTGATTTACTCACTATGCTTCGTATTTGTTGAATGTTTATTCTGTTTTTCAATGAACATGCATGGATATGTGAGGCATAATCTCCCAGTGGCAGTGATAGTGATCTATGATGTAGCAAAGTACATCAAGAGCCTCCTTTATTTTTTAAGTCTTTAAAGATTTGTCTTTAATGTGGACTATTTTTCTTAAAATCTTTATTGAATTTGTTACAATATCGCCTCTGTTTTATGTCTTGGTTTTTCGGCCACAAAGCTCTTGGGATATTAGCTCCTTGACCAGGGATCAAACCCATACACCCTTTGCACTGGAAGGTGAAGTCTTAACCATTGGACCACCAGGCAAGTGCCCCTCCTTCATTTTCAACAGACTTTCTAACCACAAGGAGAAGGCTTACATGAAAAAGATGACTACATTTTGAAGATCTTTCAAAGCTCTTGTGAAGTCCTGCAACAAATATCCTTTATGTCACAGCTGAATCATCCTCTTCTCACACTCTTCCTTCAAATGACCTCCCGCCTCACCCCAACACGATCACCTTTCAGGCCTCCCAAATACAACGACCTTTCTCTTCGTGAAACATTTCCTCCTACGAGTGCCCAAATCTAGACATGTTTATAAAAATTCCAAAAAGCTCAATAGCTGTGACCTTTCCTCCGAATCCTGCAAATCCTCTGGGATAAGTAAAAGTCTGAGTTTCACCCTCTCTACCCCATGTCATAATTGCTCCAGCCAATGTGTACACAGTGCAAATTTCTTGATGGGGTAAAGCTGAGTCTCCTGCCCAGCCTCACTGAACTCAAAAGGCAGTGTCAGTGTCTCTGTGTGACCCAGGCTCTCTCATCCCCACTCTCCTGACAGCGTTCACTCTCCTCCAGCTCATCCTGCCTTGGGTACTTTTGGAGAGCGACATGTCTGCAGAAGGCATTAGTATATCTATTATAATGAGAAAGAGTACTTCAGACTATAAAACACAGTGTTGCCAGCACATGTTATCCAGAAGAAAGCAGGATGAAATGAATGTGAAAGGAAAAGAAGTCTCTCAACAACAATATACAGCCTGAACACAGGAAAGAGGGTGTTCTTTTACCACCATTTGATTCATTTGATTTGCACATGATGGAAAAAAAATGTTAATAGCACCCAGAATAGTGCCTGCCACAAGCTTGCAGTAGGCACTTTTGGACCAAAGGAACAGTCTGGCATCATGTATATAGTGCTGATGCCTGCCTGGGACTGGCCTGTGCTTTGCTGGGAGCCAGCATGGGGTAATGGGGGCTGTTGAGAGTTTAGATGCAGTTTAGAGTTTAGACCACATGAGTCTGAGCTCTTTTGATTGATAAATATGAGTTCTTGGCAAATTTACTTATTGATGCTGTTCAAATTTAGTTTCCTCAACTACAAAATGGGAATAAAAGAATGTTTCTATCACACAGTTTATGTGAGGATCAGATGAGTTGATAAATACAAAAATTACCTTGCATAATGCCCAATTAGATTTTGCTTTGGTTCCTCTCTACTTTCTCTTCTTATGATTGCCCTCCAAAGAAGTGGTCCTGTCCTGGATAATGGACTTTCAGATGAGTCTAACCTGCCTGCCTTCCTGGATATATCAGTAATCTCTTACCATGAAACCTTATTTTTGTTTGTACCATCTTTCCGTCAATCTAAGTCCATTGTTGCTAGTTTAGCTGCTAAGTCATGTCCAACTCTTGCGACCACATGGACTGTAGCCTGCCAGGCTCCTCTGCCCAGTGGATTCTCCAGGCAAGAATACTGGAGTGGGTTGCCATTTCCTCCTCCACGGGATCTTCCCAACCCAGGTATTGAACACAGGTCTCCTGCATTGCAGACAGATTCTTTACTGACTGATTTATGAGGGAAGAATAAAACTGGATGTGATTATTAGCAAGTTAGACACTATTGAAGGAATTAGTCAGCTTGTAGACATAGCAAAATACATTACACAAAATGTACCATAGGAAAAATGACTGAAAAATAAAGTCTGAAAAAGGACTCACCTGTGAATGTAACAACCATTAGAAACTCCTCTCTTGCAAACCTCTGATAGGATGTGTATCTTCAGTGTGCATTTAATCCAGTGCATTAACTTTGAAGAATGTATTTTCCATCTCCACTGTAACTATGCAGTACTTTTCAGAAAAACAGAATTTCAGCCAAAATTTGAGGGAGCTAGTATTGAGAGCTGGCATACAAGAGTGGAATAGACAAAAGGAAACAGTTGAAAAACAGAAAAACTCCACTAAAAACTCTGAAAATCCCACCTATTTTATCCTGAACAATCAAATCAAAAGAACAATGAGTCAGTGCTCAACACTGTAACATGAGTACTGCTATAACTCATTTTTTTTTTTTTTTTTTTAGATCACCACAGTTCCCTAGCTAACTGGAGGATCTGATCAACTCTGAAGGACAAAAATATACATGTGTGTTTACTCATTTTATACATTTTACTTGTGTTTTTACTCATTTACACATTTGCAGTTATTCATAATTTAACATTCAACTCAGACAAGGTACTTTCAAGAACATGTCAAAATGATGGTGTGAAAACTCTGTATCTTGAAAAAGCTGTCGTTTAAAAAGAAAATCACCAGGAAGAGGGTAATTATTGCTCATAAGTCGCTTTAAAATTTGATCAAATATTTTTATCTCTATCTCACTTACATGAAGTAACTAAGCCACAAATGAAAATATAGGGGAATGTTATCTAGATGACTGTGTCCGTCTATGAATATACAACAGCAGCTACAAAGTCAGAGGCAGAGGCATCTTGCGCCTTAGAGGAGTCATCAAGTCCCTCTGAATTCTGGAGGACTGAAAAGACACACAGCAAAATCATCTGACAAACATACCTAGAATACGAGATTTCATCAGTCAAATTCTGTGAACTGGAAAGGTATTCTACCCCTCAGAAATTTTGAGGGGGGGATTTGGAGGGAACAATAATAACTGTCCAGTTTCCCCACCACCCAACCCAGGAAAATGAAAATCTGATGCTTTGCATACTTCAACCTGAAAGGGCAAATTCACGAGAGAAACACAGCCCTCAAGTAAGAATACCTGAAGGAGCTCATCATCCGACAGATGAGTGAGCCGTAACCACGGATTTCTCACTATGAGAACCTATTTGTCCAACGTGTGCTCTACATCCCATTGCTTCCACGTGAAGGTTGTGGGGTGCAGATAGCAGAATCATTCATTTCAATAGCTCAATGCAAATTGTTTTTTAAAACCACTCCATGAGAATGAAAACCTGAGCCTTCTCAGACATGAAGCAAATGTAATTGTATACCAACTGCCATTATTTTAATCTAGCCAAGCCTTCCCCAGTGCTCATTTTGGGAAAAGTTGAGTACCTGGTGTGGTTTAAGAGCAGTCAAATAACACCAACCACTCTTAACAAATTCTTAACAAGCTATTCATATCATTTCCTACAATGTACCTATAGCCAAACCATGTTCATTACCTAGTAATATGATGTGTATTTTAAGAGTGAAGTATTTACTGAAAGTGCTAAGGCCTAGAGAATGATTCAGGGCTCACCACAAATTCTGTTAGTTAATTCAGAGATATAGCCATTTCCCTCAATTATTCAACAACGAAGCCCTGTTGATCCCCTTCTTGAACTTTTTATTTTGCTCCATTCCCATTGCAAATGCTCTAGTGTAGGGCTTCATCATTTCTCATCTGAATTAGTACAACAGTTTCTTAAGTTCTTACTTTGTCCCCAGCATTAGCTTCCTTGGTGGCTAAGAGGTTAAAGCGTCTGCCTGCAATGTGGGAGACCAGGGTTCAATCCCTGGGTCGGGAAGATTTCCCTGGAGAAGGAAATGGCAACCCACTCCAGTATTCTTGCCTGGAGAATCCCATGGATGGAGGAGCTTGGTGGGCTACAGTCCACAGGGTCGCAAAGAGTTGGACACGACTTCACTTTCACTTTACTTTGTCCCCAGTCTTGTTTAGTCCTGATAAAGTATTTTCATGTGATGTTTCTCTGCTTAAAATCTTTTAACGACTGTTTAATAGAAAAAGTTGGCTTAAAACTAAGATCATGGCATCCAGTCCCATCACTCCATGGGAAATAGATGGGGAAACAGTGGAAACAGTGTCAGACTTATTTTTTGGGGGGGCTCCATAATCAGTGCAGATGGTGACTGCAGCCATGAAAAAAAAAAGACGCTTACTCCTTGGAAGAAAAGTTATGTCCAACCTAGATAGCATATTAAAAAGCAGAAACATTACTTTGCCAACAAAGGGCCATCTAATCAAGGCTATAGTTTTTCCAATAGTCATGTATGGATGTGAGAGTTGGACTGTAAAGAAAGCTGAGAGCCAAAGAATTGATGCTTTTGAACTGTGGTGTTGGAGAAGACTCTTGAGAGTCCCTTGGACTGCAAGGAGATCCAACCAGACCATAAAGGAAATCAGTCCTGAATGTTCACTGGAAGGACTGATGCTGAAGCTGAAACTCCAATACTTTGGCCAGGTGATGCGAAGAGTTGACTCATTTGAAAAGACCCTGATGCTGGGAAAGATTGAAAGTGAGAGTCAGTTCAGTTCAGTCACTCGGTCGTGTCCGACTCTTTGGGACCCCATGAATCGCAGCACGCCAGGCCTCCCTGTCCATCACCAACTCCCGGAGTTCACTCAGACTCACGTCCATCGAGTCCGTGATGCCATCCAGCCATCTCATCCTCGGTAAAAATAAGTCTGACACTGTTTCCACTGTTTCCCCATCTATTTCCCATGAAGTGACGGGACTGGATCCCATGATCTTCGTTTTCTGAATGTTGAGCTTCAAGCCAACTTTTTCGCTTTCCTCTTTCACTTTCATCAAGAGGCTTTTTAGTTCCTCTTCACTTTCTGCCATAAGGGTGGTGTCATCTGCATATGTGAGGTTATTGATATTTCTCCCAGCAATCTTGATTCCAGCTTGTGTTTCTTCCAGCCCAGCATTTCTTATGATGTACTCTGCATAGAAGTTAAATAAGCAGGGTGACAATATACAGCCTTGACGTACTCCTTTTAAGGCGAGAGTAGAAGGGGACAAAAGAGTTGGATGGCATAGTTGGATGGCATCACCGACTCAATGGACATGAGTTTGAGTGAACTCTGGGAGTTGGTGATGGACAGGGAGGCCTGGCATGCTACAGTACATGGGGTCACAAAGAGTTGGACACAACTGAGTGGCTGAACTGAACTGAATAGAAACAAATAAAGTGCAGATATTTAATCAAGACTATAAGGTCCTTAATAATCAGGCGACTGGCTTTCTTTTTAAAAAATATGTTTATTTTATTTTGGCTGCATCGGGTCTTAGTTGTGGCGTGCAGGATCTTCATTGCATCGTATGAGATATTTTGTCACAGGGCATGGACTCTCTAGTTGCGGTGCACGGGCTCTGGAGGGTGATTACTTCTCTTAATCCATGCCCCACAACTCTGGCCAAATGCTCTAGCCAAAACCCAACTGACGAGAATCTCCAGAACAGCTTGTCATTTCCCCTCTTCTCTTCTGCACATGCTGTTTTCTCAGCAAAGATTTCTCTGTCTGGCTCCACTCCCAGCTCCTGGCACTCTGGCCGTGTATTCCTTTAACAAAGTGGTTAACTCTTACTTATCATTCAGGACTTTACCATTGATCTCACCTCTTTGAACCCTTCCTGATAATGCCCACAGCACCCTTGAGGCTCTGGGGATTTTCTTCCTCTGTACCCGAAGCCTTGGCACATCATATCTCACAAGACCCTTGAGTAGTGGAAGCCACTTGAGGGTAGGACTTTACATTTATCTTTAACTTTCCCAGTGATTTACATTGCACTTGATTAATTTTTGGAGTGGATGAATGACACCATTGGGAGAAGTTATTTTGACAATAACAAAATCAAACCCTTTGAGAGGCTGCAAGTAATTTGGCAGATTATATTTGTTTTATCCTTACCATAAACTTTTCTACAGATTCAGTCATTAATTTCTTTACTCATTCACACATTCATGCAATAGTTAGTGAGAATCTTTAGTGTACCAGGGTTTTGCTGCCGGTTCATCAAAGCCTGGCAAGAAGCAGGAGGAAAACTTAAATTGTGTAATTTGGGGAGAACTTAATATACATGGTCACTTACCAAGGTGTAAGGACAGTGAAGGCACACTGAAGTTGCAGTGCTCATAAACTGTAAATAATCTTATTAACAGATCCTCCTTGAATTACCCAGCTTTGGGAGCACCATCTCTTGGTCACTGAGATTCTGATTGGTGCAAACATACATCCAGCATTCAGTCATTTCACCTTCTTCAAGACTGACCTTCCTCCTCCAAAATACTATCATCCCTCACTCACCTGTGGATGCTCTCTGATCTCCCTGCTTCCTGCCAACCACAATCAGTTTTCCGCAGAGCCACAGGGAGGGTTTTTTATATGTTGATCAGATCAGTCACTTTTTCAGGTTAAAGCTGTCTGCTGGATGACCATCACATTCAGAATAAATATCGAATGCCTCTCCTCACTCCATCCTATCCTCGCCTTCTTGATATTGATTTAAAAGTGCCCAGCTCCTTGCCACTCCCAGGCTCTTCATGGAATTATGTCCCCAGATATTGACATAGCTTATCACCTCCATGCTTTTGGGTCTCTACTCTGGTGTCACCTCCTCTGAGAAGGTTTTCCCCAAATACTCCCTCAAGATTAGCTGCTCTGACCATCATTCACTTTTTTCTTTTCCTGTTCCATTACTTATTTTATTAGTTATTATCATTTGTAATACTTAAAACTACCTTTGTTACCCATTACTTATGTGGTTTGTATTGCTTATTTTAATCTGGTCAGAATTCAGTCTGTATATGTATGGCTTAGTCTCTTTGCTGCTCACCTGAAACTATCACAACATTGTTAATTGGCTATACCCCATTACAAAATAAAGGTTTGAAGTTTGAAAAAAAAAATCTTCGAAAAAGGAATACAATCTGTAACTAAATTAACACTGCTGTGATCAAAATAGAACAGATCTTGACACAGAGTAGTTGCCCTGTTTGAAATACTCTTAGAGATGAGCATAATGTGAGTATTATTAATAAATTATATAGAAGTATAGTGCTTGGTATATAGATGCTTTACCATCTGAGCCACCAGGGAAGTCCTTCTATAAATGATAACTGTTGTTATTGTACATAAAACTATAAAAGAAAAATAATAGAATAGCCTTGTAGTTTAGTTCTGTTTTATGAGTAGAAGTTAATGTTACTCTCAAATTCTTATTTTTTAATTCATGCCTAAGTTTGAAAATAAATTTGACTAAGTATAAATGAAAATCAACAGCATTTTCATTGATATGTGTGTATGAATATGTACACACACAGATACACATATGCATGCACATGCATCTATATGTATTCTTGAAGCATTTGCAATTTAATAGGTGCTCAATAAGGGTTCTTATTACTATAATTTCTTTAAATGAACTTAGGGAATATTAGCAGTCAATATAAATATTACCACTGCAAATTTTATATGTTAATGAATAGTGCTACCATTAATTAAATATTTACAACTTTTTTATTCCCAGAGACAATGAGATTTTAATCATTTTATTCTGCTGATGATAGTAGACTTACTTGTTTGTCATTTTTTAGGACAAAGAAAATGGTTTGTCATTTCTATCTAATTCTTATGGATTCAATAAGAGTTTTAAGTTTTAAACCACATATTTGAATTCTTTAATGGGTCCCATTTGCTGAATCTTGAGTCCTTTAACCTGTTTGTGATAAACACAGTATCTTATTTATAGAAACAAAATACATGGGTTGTGCTTAAAAACTGTAGTTGTCTTTAAATACTATTAAACTTTAAAAATATCTAATCATAAATTTAAATAAGTCCACATTTTAAAATCTCTGTTCAGAAATACCCATGACTTTCTTGTTTTACCATTCTGTGTGTGCAATCTTTCCTGACTTTGATTTTTTTTTAATTTAATTTTATCTTATAAGAAATGTTTTCTCTCAAGTGGTCAAATTAAATACAACCATTCATTCATTCACTTATAACCACAAAGACATCCAAAGATAAATTTACCCCCCTTCCTTTTTTTATTTTTACCATTTTCTTGCCTACAATTTTGAAATATAAAACATCAACTTTTTCTTTGTTTCCAGGCAATTTAAGCAAGGCAATAAATTAAGAATTCAATATAAGTCAAGTTGTAGCAAATGCCCTTAGAAGAGTTAGGTAGGAATATAAATCAAGTAAATTTAAGTCAGTTAAATTCAATATTATTAAAAGGGTAAGACAAATATAACCGCTATTACCTCTGCTAAAGAAATCTCTCTAAGTACAGTGGATACTTTTATAGCCAATAAAAATCCATTTTACCAAATAGAGAAGGGGGTCCTTCCATCACAGTGTAAACTCTTAAAATCTCACGTCTATATTTTCCTCAATGATCATTTAATTTTATACTATTGTTATTGAGAAATCACGTAAGGTACACTGAAAATTCTACCATCTGCTTTTAGAAATTCACCAGAATATCTTTCAAAGATTTATAAATTATTCATTTCCTGAGGCTGTGTATCAGAACTTTGCAGTTCATAAATAGTATATAATAAACTATGCAGGGTATGCCTTACAAACATGGGTTTATAAGGAGACCCTGCATGTGCTATATTCCTCATACAGGAAAAGTGGTTTCATTTATGGGTATGTTTTGACATCCTTCCAGGTGGTAATAAAACTACATAATCTAGCAATTTAATTTGCATCCAAATAGATAGGCTTTTGATTGGACCAAATTTAGTTATATCAGAAAACTGTGTTCCTGCACCATCTCATCTTCATTTTGGAAAAGACCCACACATAGAAATTCTTTCACTTTGTATTCTTTCCTGATCAGGCCCTAGACTTCATCACATATTTATATATTGAATGGCAGGAATTTACCCTTAGCATTTAATTTTTCTCATGTAAATTGAAATTCTTTTTTCTGATATGAAATGAGGGGTTGTAGTTTAGATTTTTTTACTAAATCAGTATCATGATTCTTTTGGAACATTTAGACAAAACTGAGCTATTTGAGATCCAAAAGCTAGAAAGGCTTTTCCAGTTAGAGACTCCATGATGTTTGGTGGAGCTTAACTTTCAACAGTGAAAGTATATAATAATAGCAGTGGAGATTTCAACTCCCAGATATAAAATTTAGGCACATGAAAAAGCTATCTTCCACAATTTAATTTTGCTTTATGGCAGAGTACTCAGTAACTTCAGAAAAGCAACCAGTTTTTAGAACTGTATGAGAAACACTGGGATATGATGGTGAGCACAACGTCATGCTCCTCAGCCTGGCACAAGCAGAAAGTATAAACTCACAAATCAGCCATAAAGCAAAACCTGATCTTTGCTGTATAGCCTGTGTTTGAGTCTATGCAAGGTGTATCTTTTATCGTTTGGGCACGGTATATGAATATATTCACCAAAAGACAGGAATAAGAATGTTTGGTGCTCAGATGGTAAAGAAACCACCTGCAGTGCAAGAGACCCAGGTTCAATCCCTGGATCAGGAAGATCCCATGGAAAAGGGAATGGCTACCTACTCTAATATTCTTGCCTGGAGAATTCCATGGACAGGGGAACCTGGAAGACTACAGTCTGGGTCACAAAGAGTAGAACACGACTGAGTGACTAACACTATTAGCAATAACCAATAATTAGAAACAAACCATGGATGCTCAAGTCCCTTATATAAAATGGCACAGTATTTGAATCTATTCTCTGCACATCCTCCCATATACTTCAAGTCATGTCTAGGTTACTTATAATAACTGATACAATGTTAATGCTATGTACACAGTAGTGAATACAGCATAAATGTTATGTAATTAGTTGCTGGTTTGTAGTGAATTCAAGATTTACTTTTAGAACTTTCTGGAATTTTTGCTTTCAAATACTTTTTTGATTCATGTTTGGTTGCATCTGCACACATGAAGGTTACAGGCACTGAGGGCTGACTGTAAGGCCATGTGATGGAATATTACATGGCAGTGAGGATGAACACAACAATAAAGATTAATCACACCAAAAATACATACTACATAGCTCATTTAAATTAAGTTCAAACACTAATATACAGTATCAAAAATTACATAATGATTATTTCCATTGATGGGAATAGTTACTCAGAAGGAACAGGAGGAGCATTGGTGCCTTCTTTCCAGAATTCTTTTAATGTTCTATTTCACCATCTCAGTAAAGTCACAGACGTACTTTCACTCTCTGAAAATTAATTGAGCTATACCTTTATAATTCGCTCACTTTTCTGTGTGCCTGTCACATTCCAATAACAAATTTTAGAAACAAAACATTTTTTAAAAAAGTTCCAAGAGCAAGCAAATTATATCAGCTAGAAGAATGAATGTTTCCCCATATCACCAGCTCACTTTCAATTCAGGAACTAAAACTCAATGAATTACCAGGAAAAAAAAAAAAAGCATGCCTACTTTTTATGTCATCAGTTTGAAATTGCCCTAAAAGATTGATTTTATCAGAGGTTTCAGAATTCTGATTGAGCTCTATTGTTTCCTACACTGCTTTGAAAATAGGCTTCAGACTCTGACTAAGTGTACAGATCATCACTTAGAGATGGACCAAGATCAGATGGGGGAAAACTTTACTTTTATGTGTTGTGGCTGTTGTGACTGTCATGTGCGAGGCAAACAAAATGTAGACTCATCATCTCATAAGTTTTGCTGCATGAGTTTTGGATCCCCTAGAATGGTTTTGAAGCAGCAGATTCAGTGATGTCTCCTTCTGATTAAATTGGCAGTCCAATAGAAGTCTGATTCTTTAATCTTCCTTCTACTGTCTACTATGCAGACACACACATGATAATTTCAATTTAGAGGTGATCAGGAAGGCAACATCTATTTTAAAGGAATAATTGTCTCTTTTGATGTGATCTGTTCTACATAAAAAAGGATGAAGATGCACATTTAAGAAGTTCTTGCCATTTGAAAGCATTTTTATAGTAAGTTAGCAATTTGTCTCCTGAATTTCTATGTCAGGAAAATTAGTCTTCCTCTACCAATACCTCCTCTTCTTTTGGTATCAGTTCAGTTCAGTTCAGTCACTCAGTCGTGTCTGACTCTTTGCGACCCCATGAATCGCAGCACGCCAGGCCTCCCTGTCCATCACCTCTCCCGTAGTTCACTCAGACTCACGTTCATCGAGTCCGTGATGCCATCCAGCCATCTCATCCTCTGTTGTCCCCTTCTCCTCCTGCCCCCAATCCTTCCCAGCATCAGAGTCTTTTCCAATGAGTCAACTCTTCGCATGAGGTAGCCGAAGTGATGGAGTTTCAGCTTTAGCATCATTCCCTCCAAAGAAATGCCAGGGCTGATCTCCTTCAGAATGGACTGCTTGGATCTCCTTGCAGTCCAAGGGACTCTCAAGAGTCTTCTCCAACACCACAGTTCAAAAGCATCAATTCTTCGGTGCTCAGCCTTCTTCACAGTCCAATCCTTCAGAATGGACTGGTTGGATCTCCTTGCAGTTCAAGGGACTGTCAAAAGTCTTCTCCAACACCACAGTTCAAAAGCATCAATTCTTCAGCGCTCAGCCTTCTTCACAGTCCAGCTCTCACATCCATACATGACCACAGGAAAAACCATAGCCTTGACTAGATGGACCTTAGTCGGCAAAGTAATGTCTCTGCTTTTGAATATGCTATCTAGGTTGGTCATAACTTTTCTTCCAAGGAGTAAGCGTCTTTTAATTTCATGGCTGCAATCATCATCTGCAGTGATTTTAGAGCCCAGAAAAATAAAGTCTGACACTGTTTCCACTGTTTCCCCATCTATTTCCCATGGAGTGATGGGACTGGATGCCATGATCTTCGTTTTCTGAATGTTGAGCTTTAAGCCAACTTTTTCACTCTCCTCTTTCACTTTCATCAAGAGGCTTTTTAGTTCCTCTTCACTTTCTGCCATAGGGTGGTGTCATCCTCATATCTGAGGTTATTGATATTTCTCCCGGCAATCTTGATTCCAGCTTGTGTTTCTTCCAGTCCAGCGTTTCTCATGATGTACTCTGCATAGAAGTTAAATAAGCAGGGTGACAATATATAGCCTTGATGTAGGGTAAAGCAAAATAAAATAAGGTATGGTTGTATTAGAATTTAGGAGAAAGAAACATTTAGTCCTCTTTTGTTGTTTGTTCATTAAGTAGAACCCTTCTACTCTCTAGTGCTAATTTCTGTTCAAATACAAGGACTCCAGGACTGAATTCATATACTTTGTCTATAACTCTTTGTTACTTTGTATATAGATCAGAGAATGCATGGTGAAAAAAACCTAGCAGAACCTTGTAAGATTTCTCTCTCTTTAAATTTAACCAAACTACATGTCAGTGACAGGTATATGCAACCATGGCTCTGCTTCAGTCTCTCAGGCTTACCCTTGACTTTTCTGAATGTTCCACATTGTAACTGATTTGCAAACATCATTACCAGTGGAAATATTTTTCAGCATTCTAGCACCTTCTAGCACTGTTATGCAGAATAAAGAGGCACTTCGTCTACTTTCCATGTCATTTCCTGATGATTTTACCCAATTGGAGAAAGTCTCAAGCCGGCTTCTATTCAGAGCCCTTGTCTCATTCTGTCATACCATTTTTTTTTTTGTCATGTTAATTCTCTGCATTGGATGGGATTTGAAATATGACTGTAATTATGAAATATATAGGCATCCTCTTTCCATTTCTTGAGACTTTATGCAAATTTCTGCCAAGTTCCAGTGAATTATCTTGACCAATGAGACCAGTGAGCTTTTTCTAAGTTTTCAGGTTCCCATCAATTATTAAAAGGAGTTGTAATATAAGAAGTGCAGAAGTTATGGCAATTCAACTGAATGAAAAAAGTGTATTCACTCAAGTTCTTGAGTGAATTTGATTTTAAAACATATTCTAAAAGAAGGAAAACAAAATCACAATAATAAAATGGGAATGGAGTATACTACAGAGAAAAGAAACAGGATTTAGAAGCTGTATTGACAAAGAACCGAAATCAGTCTCTGCCAATGCTATAATCTGAAGCTTTGGGCAATTTAACCCAATAATTTCCCCAAAGCCTTGACTTACCTCATTTGTGAGAAAGAATTAGTGACTCATGTTAAATAATAGCATCATTTATATGTTTTCAAAAATATTAAGTTTAGTAAAAACTGCTCTACAATTGTTTAGTTACATCTATTTTCCTGTGACAGTGGTTAAATACTCCAACTATGACAAGAGAATATTTATGTCACAGAAGTATGAAAATTAATAGACTGACATTCCTATATATAAGGAACTTGTCTTAAAAACTAGGATCATAACATGATCCTGAACTCTTGGATCTTATAGCTCATGGATTTTATGTTAACATTGGAAAGAAATCTATTATACTCTTTATTATATCAGCTTTAATTTAAGCTACTAGCTTAAAGTTCAGGAAAATTTTACTGTCATTAAAGTCAAGATAAAATGGAGAAACAGAGTCAGCTGGATAGCACTTTCCTCTTTGCAGCTCTATCACTGTTTAACTTAATAATCTCTATAAATATTTAATCTCTTTGAACATTAAGACAATGTTTCTGAGATGAGCTCTTCTGAGAAAGCAGAATATAAATTCAAGAAATTAAACTTATTGATTCTCAAATGTATAAGGTATTCTACAAGATCTGTGCTATTAACAAAAAACAAAGCTTTATAAGAAGAAACCCCAGAAGAACAACTAAGTGAAGAAGAGATAGGTAATCTACCCAAAAATGATTCAACATAATGATAGTAAAGATGGGCCAAGATCCTGGTAAAGAATGAAAGCACAGTATGGGAAGAAACAAGATATGTTTGCAAAAGACCTAGAAGACGTAAATAACAAATAAACAGAGATGAAAGATAAAATAACTGAAATGAAAAAATACACTGGAAGGAATCAATAGCAGAATAACCAAGACAGAAGAAAAGATTAAGTGAGCTATATGATAGAACAGTAAAAATCACAGCCATGGAGCAAAATTAAAAACACACAAACAAAAAAAAAATTAAGACAGATTAAGAGACCACTGTTCAGTTCTTCTGTGTATTCTTGCCACCTCTTAACATCTTCTGTTTCTGTTCAGTCCACACAATTTCTGCTATTTATTGAGCCCATCTTTGCATGAAATGTTCCCTTGGTATCTCTAGTTTTCTTGAAGAGATCTCTAGTATTTCCCATTCTATTGTTTTGCTCTATTTCTTTGCACTGATCACTGAGGAAGGCTTTCTTATCACTCCTTGCTATTCTTTGGCCTCTGCATTCAGATGCTTATATCTTTCCTTTTCTCCTTTGCTTTTTGCTTCTCTTCTTTTCACAGCTATTCATAAGGCCTCCTCAGACAGCCATTTCACTTTTTGCATTTCTTTCTCTTGGGGATGGTCTTGATCCCTGTCTCTTGCACAATGTCATGAACCTTGGTCCATAGTTCATCAGGAACTCTGCTTATCCGATATAATCACTTGAATCTCTTTGTCACTTCTACTGTATAATCCTAAGGGATTTGATTTAGGTCATACCTGAATGGTCTAGTGGTTTTCCCTATTTTCTTCAATTTAAGTCTGAATTTAGCAATAAGGAGTTCATGATCTGAGCCATAGACAGCTCCCAGTCTTGTTTTTGCTGACTGTATAGAGCTTTTCCATCTTTGGCAGCAAAAATATAATCAATCTGATTTCAGCGTGACCATCTGGTGATGTACATGTGTAGAGCCTTCTCTTGTGTTTTTAGAAGATGGTGTTTGCTATGACCAGTGCATTCACTTGGCAGAACTCTGTTAGCTTTTGTCCTGCTTCATTCTGCATTCCAAGACCAAATTTGCCTGTTACTCCAGGTGTTTCTTGACTTCCTACTTTTGCATTCCAGTCCCCTATCACAAAAAGGACATCTTTTTTGGTGTTAATTTTAGAAGGCCTTGTAGATCTTCATAGAACCATTCAACTTCAGCTTCTCCAGCATTACTGGTCAGGGCATAGACTTGGATTACCATGATATTGAATGGTTTGCCTTAGAGATGAACAGAGATCATTCTGTCGTTTTTGAGATTGCACCCAAGTACTGCATTTCAGACTCTCTGTTGACCACGATGGCTACTCCATTTCTTCTAAGGGATTCTTGCCCACAGTAGTAGATATAATGGTCATCTGAGTTAAATTCACCCATTCCAGTCCATTTTAGTTCACTGATTCCTAAAATGTCAACACTCACTCTTTCCATCTCCTGTTTGGTTAGTTCCAATTTGCCTTGATTCACGGACCTAACATTCCAGATTCCTATGCAATATTGCTCTTTAGAGCATCAGACCTTGCTTCCATCACCAATCACATCCACAGCTGGGTGTTGTTTTTGCTTTGGTTCCATCTCTTCATTCTTTTTAGAATGAGTTCTCCACTGATGTCTAGTAGCATATTGGATACCTGCTGACCTGGGGATTTCATCTTTCAATATCCTATCTTTTTGCCTTTTCATACTGTTCATGGGGTTCTCAAGCCAAGAATACTGAAGTGGTTTGCTATTCCCTTCTCCAGTGGACCACATTTTGTCAGAACTCTCCACCATGACCCATGCATCTTGGGTGGCCCTACATGGCATGGCTCATAGTTTCTTTGAATTAGACAAGGCTGTGTTACATGTGACTAGATTGATTAGTTTTCTATGATGATGTTTTTCAGTCTGTCTGCCCTCTGATGGAGAAGGATAAGAGGCTTATGAAAGCTTCCTGATGGATAGACTGACTGAGAGGGATACTGGGCCTTATTCTGATGGGTGGGGCCATGCTCAGTAAAGAGACCACTGGGACAATATTAAATTCAGTGGCATTCTTATGATAGGTGTCCTAGAAGGAGAAGAGAGAGAAAAAGGACCTGAGAAAATATTTGAAGAAATAATAGCTGAAAACTTCTCTAACATGGGAAAAGAAAGACTAACCCAAGTCCAGGAAGCACAGGGAGTCCCAGGCAGGGTAAACCCAAAGAAGATCATGTCAAAGCACATAGTAATCAAATCGAAAAAAATTAAAGACAAAGAAAACATATTGAAAGTAACAAGGGGAAAGCAACAAATAACATATATGGAAACCTGCATAAGGTTATATGCTGATTTCTCAACAAACTCTTCAGGACAGGAAGGAGTGACAGAATGTTTTTAAAGTGATGAAAGAGAATAAACTACAACCCAGAATACTCTACCCAGCCAGTCTCTCATTCAGACTCAATAGAGAACTTAAAAACTCATAGACAAGCAATAGCTTAGAGAATTCAGCACTATCAGACCAACCTTGCAACTTTTGCTAAAGTGAGGTTGCTGCTGCTAAGTCGCTTCAGTCGTGTCCGACTCTGTGCGACCCCATAGACGGCAGCCCACCAGGCTCCCCCGCCCCTGGGATTCTCCAGGCAAGAACACTGGAGTGGGTTGCCATTTCCTTCCCCAATGCATGAAAGTGAAAAGTGAAAGTGAAGTCGCTCAGTCATGTCTGACTCTTAGCGACCCCATGGACTGCAGCCTACCAGGCTCCTCTGTCCATGGGATCTTCCAGGCAAGAGTAGTGGAGTGGGGTGCCATTGCCTTCTCCCAAAGTGAGGTTAATAGGCACATAAGAAAAGTTCACACCTAGAAACAAGAAAATTATGAATGGAAAAGCTCCCCAGTAAGCAAGCATACAGCACAGGTAGAAAATCATCTGCACACAAGTATGATCTCCAACCAGAAATAATGAGAAGAGTACAAATGCAAGATATTGGAAATACATTTGAATTTAACAGATCAGCAACTTAAAATCAATCTTGTTTTTATATAGACTGCTATGTCAAAACCTCATGGTAACCACAAACCAAAATCCACAATAGATACACATACAAAAAAGGAAAAGGAATCAAAACACAATTAAAGTTAGTCATTAAATTACAAGAGAAGAGAATAAAAGAGGAAGGGTAGAAAAAAATACCTGCAAAAACAAGTCCAAAACAATTAAGAAAGTGGCAATGAGAACAAACATATTGATAATTACCTTAAACATAAACAATTTTATTGCTCCGATCAAAAGACTTTGAATGAATGAATGAATACAAAAACAAGACTCATATATATGTGCTACCTACAAGAGACTCACTTCAGAGTGAATGTGAAGGGATGGAAAAAGTTATCCCATGCAAATGGAAATCAAAAGAAAATTGGAGTGGCAATACACATATCAGACAAAGTAAACTTTAAAGTAAAGGTGTTAGAAGAGACAAAGAAGGATATTACATATTGATCAAGGGAATGATCTAAGAAGATAAGTTGCAAATATGTATGTGCTCATCATAGGAGCACCTCAGTACATAATGCAGACACTAGTAACAGTCATAAAAGGAGAAATAGACAGTAGCACAATAATAATAGGGGGCTTTAACACCCTACGTTTATCAATAGATTATCCAGAGAGAAAATCAAAGAGGAAACACAGACCTAAATGACACTTTAGCCTAGACTGACTTAGTTGATATTTATAGAGGATTCCAAAAGCATACAAGAGCAGCAGAATACACATTCTTCTCAAGTCCAGAACTGATCACACGTTGAGCCACAAAGTGGGCCTCAGTAAATTTAAGAAAATTAAAATCATACCAAGCATTTTTTCCAAGCACAAAGCTATGAGATTAGAAATCAACTACAAGAAAAAGACTTATAAAACACACAAACACAAACACACTACTAAATAACCAGTAGATCATTGAAGACATCAAAGAGGAAATCAAGAAATGCATAGTGACTAATGAAAATAGAGCTAATGATCCAAAATTTATAGAACACAGCAAAAGCAGTTCTAAGAGGGAAGTTCACAGCAACATAATCTTGTCTTAGGAAACAAGAAAAATCTCAAAACAACCTAACCTTATACCTAAAGTAACCAGAGAAAGAACAAACAAAACTCAAAACAGAAGGAAAGAAATCATAAAGATCAGAGCAGAAATAAATGGCATAGAGACCAAGAAAATAGAAAAGATCAATGAAACTAAAAGCTGGTTCTTTGAAAAGGTAAACAAAATTGATAAACTTTTAGTGAGATTCATCTAAAAATAAGAAAAGAGAGAGAGGGTCTAAATCAATAAAAGTAGAAATGAAAAAGGAGAAGTCACCATGGACCCCATAAAAATACAAAGAATGATAGGAGACTATACTGCAAGCAACTATGCTAATAAAATGGATGACCTAGAAGAAATGGACAAATTCTTAGGTATAATCTCCCCAAGCTGAAGCAGGAATAGAAACTATGAATAGAATAATCACAAGTACTGAAATTGAAACTGTGATTAAAATTTTCAGCAAATAAAAGTCCAGGGCCAGATGACTTCACAGGCAAATGCAATATTTAGAGATATAACATGCTTCTAAAACTATTCCAAATAAAAATTGCAGAGGAAGGAACATCTCCAAATTCATTCTATGAAGCTATCATCACCCTGATGTCAAAACTAGACAAAGACTTCATAAAAACAGAAAATTATAGGTCAATATCATTGAAGAACATAGATACAAAATCGTAAACAAAATAGTAGCAATCTGCATCCAACAATACATTAAAAGGGTCACACCATGATCAAGTGGGATTTACCCCAGGGAAGCAAGGATTTTTCAATATTCACAAATCATCATCATACGTCACATCAACAAACTAAAGAATAAAAACCATATGATCATCTTAATAGATGAAAGAAAAGCTTTTGACAAATTCAACATCCATTTATGGTAAAAAAAAAAAAAAAAACACTCCAGAAAATAGACATAGAAGGAACATAAATAAACATAATAAAGGCCATATATGACAAACCTACAGCTAACATCATGCTCAATGGTGAAAAGCTGAAAGCATTTCTTCGAAGGTAACGAATAGGACAAGAATGTCCACTCTTGCCACTTTTATTCAAAACAGTTTTGAAAGTCTTAGCCATGGCAATCAGTGATGAGAAATAAATAAAAGGAATTCAAATTATAGAAGAAGTAAAACTGTCACTGTCTGCAGATGACATAATACTATACACAGAAAGTCCTAAAGATGTTACCAGAAGACTACCAGAGCTCATCAATTAATTCAGTGAAGTTTCGGGGTACAGAATAAATACACAGAAATCTGTTTCATTTCTATATACTAACAACAAAAGAGCAGAAAGACAAATGAAAGAAACAATCTCATTTATCATCACATCAAAAAAAATTATCTATCTAAGGAGACAAAAGACCTGTACTCTAAAAAATGTAAGATGTTGATGCAAGACATCAAAGATGACACAAGCAGATGTAAAGATGTACAGTGTTCTTGGATTGGAAGAGTCAATATTGTCATAATGACTACACTACATAAGGCATCTAGAGATTCAATTTATTCTTGATATAAGCAGTACCCGAAGATCTATCAATTATCACTCATTTTCCAGTTTATTCTCTTTACAATGACTTAACCATGTTTGTAGAGATTGAGTCATTTCCATTCTTTATTTCCTAGTTACAAACATTTCACAGGTATAACCATTTTAGCAATGGTTCTAAACTAAGACATGTAAATTGATAAGCCTATGAAGGTTAACCATTTAACTGAAAGAGTTCTCCTGGGAGACAGAGAATGGTGAAATCTTTGGAAAATCCAAAAAGATGCTCCTAAGAAGGCCAGTCAACAGCAGTCTGTTATTTAATGTAACTGTTCTCATGCAAATATGGTGGATTGGTGTTGCCTGAGTTTCAACTTTTCAAAAGAAGCTGAAATACAGAACTTTGTTATGAAAGTGAAAGTGAAATTGAAGTCAGTCAGTCGTGTCCAACTCTTTGCAACCCTATGGGCTGTAGCCTGACAGGCTCCTCAGTCCATGGGATTTTATTATAAACTTCCACAATTAATATCTTGGGAACTTATTAAACAATTCACACATGCACACACACACACACACACACACCACTGATCAAACTCTATAACCATATGAGAAGACATCATTGTACCACAGTTTTTCTTAGAGGGAGAATTCAACTTGAAGGAAAATACATACTTTTAATACAGATGGTAACTTGCAAGTAATAGTTTTTGAGAAGAAAAAGATGGATATTTATTACTTTGCAGTAGAAAAGAGGAATTTGGAGGATAGCAAGAATTTGGAGGAAGCAGGAAAATGGGCATAATATAATCTATGTATAGCTTATAAAGAGACATAGTCACTGGTGTTGGGGTGAGATCAAAAGACTTCTAAGAATATCTTACTTTTTTGCTCTCTTTGTCATTTAATTCTCTATCATCTTCCCAAACCTTTAATAAAGATCCATCCCCAAGCCCCCCCGCCACACACATACACAAATAATCTCTGTACAAAGGGATATAAAGCAAAAGAAGTTGCAGTCCATGTCTTGATTTCAGCATCTAGTAGAGAGTGGAAATTAGCATGGGAATTGACATGCATAGAAACAAAAGTTTACAGTTTCAACAAATGGAATCAATCCAAAGGGGATCATGAGAACCAAAGGCCCTGGGAGTTTGTAGAACTTGGGGAAGATGCCACTGAACTCCTCACAATCTGGCATAACACACCAATGCTAAGTCAACCTCCAATGCTAAATCACCCTAGGTGTTCTATGGGCTACAATAATACATTTTACATGACATTGTTCTTGGCTCTCTAAACAGCTTATAAAACTTATTCCAGATACAGTATGGTTATCCTTATCCTCTTCTCTTTAAAATCCACTACCAAGAACCAAATGTGAACAATATTAAATTTGATGGATATTTTTTAAAGAGTGAAGGCCCTCCCTTTACCATAAAAATGTTCTAAAACAGCAAAAACAACAGAAGGGATAGAATATAACAGAAGACTTTTATTGTGACAACTCAAACCAGGTCTTTAAGCTATAATCTTAAGCTAATAATCACATTCGGAGAAGGCAATAGCAAGCCACTCCAGTACTCTTGCCTGGAAAATCCCATGGATGGAAGAGCCTGGTAGGCTGCAGTCCATGGGGTCGCTAGAAGTCGGATGCGACTGAGCGACTTCACTTTCACTTTTCGCTTTCACACAATGGAGAAGGAAATGGCAACCCACTCCAGTGTTCTTGCCTGGAGAATCCCAGGGACAGGGGAGCCTGTTGGGCTCCTGTCTGTGGGGTCGCACAGAGTCGGACACGACTGAAGCGACTTAGCAGCAATAATCACATTCTGGGAAAAATAATGGGATACAGTGATCCTATTATGAAGTGGCAGATTAAGAAAGATGCAACAATTTTTGTTTTGTTCTTTTTAATGGAATATTTTTAATAGAGATTGAATAAGAAAAAAAATGGATGATTGAATAAGAAAAAAGTGGATGTCTAACTACTTAAAATAGCAAAAACTACTGAAATAAGAAAATGAAATGTGAAAGACAGGAAGAAGCACCACACTTGAGTTGAAGTCCGAGGACATGAAATTCGACTTTACAATTTGCAATTTGTCACCTTGGCGGAAATTATTTGTTTGTAGACGTCCCTATAAATCAGTAGTAGTTGTTCCTATTCTCTATGATGGTTATGAAGAGAGATTGAAACAATTTCTTTAAATTTTGATAACTATTAGTTAACAGTTGAATGAATAAATAAGGACCAATTTTGATGACTCTAACTTAAAAGGAATATAAAGAAATGTTGCAACTTGCTTCATCATGAAAGAAATTACTCCAACTCCTGATACTACCTTTTAGCTTTAGAGTTTAAGCATTATTCCTTTATAAAATATAGGCCAAATATATGCATCTCTTTATCACTCTTCCTTTTTTTAGTTCAGCAATTAATATACACTCTGTTATTATGATATGCTTGAAATCACTACATAATTCATTTTTATAGGAACATATTGACACTATTGTGTTTACATGATGAAGTGAAGCAATTTTCTTTTTTTTTCCCTATGAAACTTTACCCCTTAATCTGGAATCTCTATGATATATCAAAAAGAATCAGAGATTACATCCCTATCCTTGGCAATGTCTCATTAGAACAGCACAACCACTTGCTAATGATCTGAATAATCTTCTGGATTACTCATTATATGCTTCTGGTATATTATTATTTGAAAATTTATGTGTGAATGGAATATAAGTATGCTGCTTCAAAATCTGACATATCTGACATATTTAGACTCTGCCTCTGACATGGCATGCCCCTGGAGAAGGAAATGGCAACCCACTCCAGTATTCTTGCCTGGAGAATCCCATGGACGGAGGAGCCTGGTAGGCTGCAGTCCATGGGGTCGCAAAGAGTCGGACACGATTGAGCGACTTCACTTCACTTCACTTCTGACATGGCAAATGTCTTAAAATTAAGTTGTCTACTGTTTTGGGTTTAGACAGAGAAGAATTTCAACTATGGACTTTTCTGAGCAATTAAACTTGGTTTCAGAGATATTTTAAAGGGATTTTTACTTCTGTTACTGATTTCAGAGGGTGATTGGTAAATCTTTTCCCAAACAAACCAGTTCCCTTTGCTTTGGACTTCCCAAATATTACACTTTAAGCTAAACTTAGGATGAAATCCATGTACAATGTCAACTGAAGATCTAGGCAATAGATAACATCTTTCAAAATTTATAAATTATACCAATTAATGAAAGTAACTGTAAGTTATTTCTTATGACTAATACAAATTCTTCATGCAGTTTCAGGATGAGCTCAATTATATATCTAATGAAATATCAGGTTACCTCAGTATTTTTCTTAATGAATAAAAAAGTAAATTAGAATTTTTCAAGGACAAACCACTGCAAATCACATAGAATTGCCAGTTTAGTAGGACAAAAATGATTGCCTCAGTAATCACATATAGTTCAACTTAATGAACTCAAATATCAAAATACTTTTCTTTATTCTTTTGTCTCCTAAAAGCCTTAACAGGCATTTCAATTTCAACCTCTTTTTCCAGAAGCTTTATCTAATTAAATTGATAGAGTACCCCATGGAGCTAGAATGACTTCTAAAAATTAGACAGACTATCTATGTTAAGTAATGAAAAATTCCAAACATTTCCCCATTCTGACTTCCAATTTACTGTAAAGCTTTTTCTTCCCCCACTACCTGTTTACATTTTTGATGTCACAGTTTTCCAAATTTACAGTTGATCCAAGAACAATGCAGGGGCTAGGGGCTACAATGCTGTTCAAAGTAAAAAAATTTGCATATAATTTTTAGTTAGTCCTCCTTAATGGATTCCTCTGTATCTCAGATTCTCCAGTGTCTATAGTTTTGCATTTATGGACTAAACCAATTGCAAATTGGATAATAATAATTTTGTATTTCAGTGGTAAAAAATCCACCTGCTAATGCAGGAAACAGGTTATGTAAATTCAATCCCTGGGTGGGGAAGATGTCCTGGAGGAGGAAATGGCAACTCACTCCAGTATTCTTGCTGGGAAAAGCCTATGGACAGAGGAGCCTTGTGGGCTGCAATCTGTAGGGTCTCAAAGAGTCTGACACAACTCAGCGACTAAGCACTGTCCAAGGAATTCTCCAGGAAAGAATACTAGAGTGGGTAGCCATACACTTCTCCAGGGGATCTTCCCAACCCAGGGATCAAACCAAGTTTACTGTCTGAGCTATCAGGGAAGCCCACTGTAGTATTTACTGTTGGAAGAAAAAAAAAAAGTCTGTATAAGTGAATCTGCACAGTTCAAACCTATATTGTTCAAGGGTCAACTGTACATCTTTTTATATTGTATTTTCATTAGCAAGTTATTTTATTTATTTTTGAAGGGATTTTATTTTTTTTACATATTTTTATTATATTGCAGTATAGTTGATTAACAATATTGTGTTAACTTCAGGTGTACAGCAAAGTGATTCCCTTATACATATACATGTATCTATTCTTTTTCATGATAACATGGCTTCAGTGGCCTGAAGCAGCAGTGGCACAGGAAGCAGATTCACAGAGATCATGGAGGAGGTGGTCACAGGGTAGCGACCAGTGTCCGAGTAACTGGCACAGGGGGGCAGGAGACTGCAAAGCACTGCTTGCCCCTCTCTGAGCAGCCAGACTTGTTGGGGCTGGACAGTAAGCGCCAAGGAGCCAGAGGTGGGAAAAGGCAGGGGCCAGAGCTTGACCAGTGGCAAGCCATGTGGGCGGCAAACTGGCCCCAGGGCAGCCAGAGGCAGCAGTGAGGCCCCAGGGTCCACGCACTTAGGTGTCCTCCAACCGTGGCTCCAGCTTCCCCAGATCTCCTTCCTGGTGACTCAGCAGGGACTTTGCCCTGCCCCTGCACGGCACCTTGACCAGCATGCTGTGGCAGCTGAAGGTAACTGGGGTGCCCAGCATGTCATCCAGCCATGTGGAGATGCTGAAGGGCGTGTCCCTGCTAGTCAGGGCTGAGAGTGATGTTCACAGGTAGGGAGAAGTTGGCAAACACCTTTAGAATCCTTTGAATCTGTCCCAGTGGTGAATAAGCTTCACAGATTTTGAAACAGCCCTCAAGGTTCAAAGAACAAGTTGTTTGAAGGTATGCTTTTCACATTTTCATAGATTCATTCCCTAAGAATTGCCACTTTCCCGCTGGCATACCAGGAATTTCTCTTAAAGAAAAAGTTTACATCAGTTATTCCAAACTGGAGAACAATAATAGCAAAGAAGTTCTTGCTCTGTTGCAAATATTCTAGGCCCCACATCAGACTTCCCAACCTGGCGATCTGGCAGAGACTAGAAATTCTCAGGGATTCTGACTTTGAAATGTTAGTGGGATTTGATTACAGAACTTCCACAGGACTGAGGGAAACAGAGACTCTTGGTCAGCACAAACAAAATCTTGTGTGCAAGAGGACCCAGGGGAAAAGAGCAGGGACCCTGCAAGAAAGTTGAGCCAGACCTGCCTGTGAGAGTCTGAGGATCTTCTGTGGAGGCTTGGATCAGCAGTGGCCTACTGTGGGGGCAGGGGCCTGGCACCAGCAGTCCTGGAAGGCACATCCTGGCATAAGTACGCTTTGGGGGTCACAGGCAGCCATACTACAGAGCCTGCAGATTCCAGGATGGAATCGCCTCAGGTCAGTCAATTAACAGGGAGGCAGCATAGCCCCACCTATCAGCAGACAATTGGATTACAGATTTAAAGCACATGACTCTGCCCACCAGAGCAAGACCCAGTTTTCCCCACAGCCAGTCCCTCCCATCAGGAAACAAGAACTATAATCCCACAGCCTCCAGAATGCAAACCACAATTACAGGAAGCTAACCAAAATGATCACATGGATCACAGCCTGCTGTAATTCAGGGAATCTATGAGCCGTACCGTAAAGGGCCACCCAAGATGGAGGGTCATGGTGGAGAGCAGGAGATGGCAAGAGTGAATATGGACATTTCAGGAATGAGTGAACTAAAATGGATGGGAATGGTTAAATTTAGTTTAGATGACCATTATATCTACTACTGTAGGCAAGAAATCCCTTAGAACAAATGAAGTAGCCCTCATAGTCAATAAGAGTCCGAAATGCAGTACATGGGTGCTGTCTCAGAAATGACAGAATGATCTGTTTGTTTCTAAGGCAAACCATTCAATATCACAGAAATACAAGTCTATGCCTAACCCCTAATGCCAAAGAAGCTGAAGTCAAACAGTTCTGTGAAGACCTATAAGACCTCTAGAACTAAAACCAAAAAAAAAAAAAAGTCATTTTCATCATAAGGGACTGAATGCAAAAATAGGAAGTCAAGAGATACTTCGAGTAACAGGCACATTTGGCCTTGGAATATAAAATGAAACAGGGCAAAGGCTAACAGAGTTTGCCAAGAGAATGCACTGGTCACATCAAACACCCTCTTGCAACAACACGAGACAACTCTACACATGAACATCACCAGATGGTCAATACCAAAATCAGATTGATTATATTCTTTGCAATCAAAGCAGGAAAAGCTCTATACAGTCAGCAAAAAGAAGACCAGAGGCTGACTGTCACTCAGATCAGGAGCTCCTTATTGTAAAATTCAGGTTTAAATTGAAGAAAGTAGGGAAAAACAGTGGTCCATTCAGTTGTGACTTAAATCAAATCCCTTAGATTTATACAATAGAAGTGACAAATAGATTCAAGGGATTAGATATGATAGATAGATGCCTGAAGAATTACGGACAGAGGTTCATAACGTTGTACAGGAGGCGTTGACCAAAGGCATCCCTAAGAGAAAGAAATGAGACAAGGCAAAATGGTTGTCTGAGGAGGCCTTACAAATAGCTGAGAAAAGAAGAGAAGCAACAGGTAAAGAAGAAAAGGAAAGATACACCTATCTGAATGCAGAGTCCCAAAGAATAACAAGGAGACATAATAAAGTCTTCTTAAGTGATCAATGCAAAGAAATAGAAGAAAACAACAGAATGGGAAAGAGTAGAGATCTCCTCAAGAAAATTAGAGATATCAAGGGAACATTTCATGCAAAGATGGCCACAATAAAGGACAGAAATGGTATGGACCTAACAGAAGCAGAAGATACTAAGAAGTGGCAAGAATACACAGAAGAACTGTGCAAAAAAGTCTTAATGACCAGATAACCATGCTGGTGTGTTCACTCACGTAGAGGTAGACATCCTTGAGTGTGAAGTCAAATGGGCCTTAAGAAGTATTACTAGGAACAAAGCTAGTGGAGGTGATGGAATTCCAGTTGAGCTATTTAAATCCTGAAAGACGATGCTGTTAAAATGATGCACTCTATATGCTAGTGAATTTGGAAAGTTCAGCGATGGCCACAGGACTGGAAAAGGTCAATTTTCATTCCAATCCCAAAGAAGGAAAATGACAAAGAATGTTTAAACTGCCATACAAATGTGCTCATTTCTCAGTCTAGCAAGGTAATGCTCAAATCCTTTAAGCTAGGCTTCAACAATAAGAAAACTGAGAACTTCCAAATGTACAAACTGGATTCAGAAAAGGCAGAGGAACCAAAGATCAAATTGCAAACATATGTTCAATCATAGAAAAAGCAAGAGAATTCCAGAAAAACATATACTTTTGCTTCATTGACTATGCTAAAGCCTTTGACTGTATGGATCACAACAAACTGTGGAAAACTCTTAAAGAGATGGGAATATCAGACCACCCTACCTGCCTCCAGAGACACCTGTATGCAGGGAAGAAGCAACAGTTAGAACTGGATATGAACAATGGATTGATTCAAAACTGGGAAAAGAGTACATCAAGGTTGTATTGTCACCCTGTTTATTTAACTTATATGCAGAGTACCTCATGTGAAATGTAGGGCTGGATGACTCACAGTTTGGAATCAAGATTGCTGGGAGAAATATAAACAACCTCAGATATGCAGATGCTACCACTCTAATAGCTGAAAGTGAAGAGGAACTAGAGAGCCTCTTGATGAGGATGAAAGAGGAGAGGGAAAAAGCTGGCTTAAAACTTAACATTCAAATAATTAAGATCTTGATCTCTGGTTCCATCACTTCAAGGAAAATAGATGGGAAAAAAATGGAAACAGTGACAGACTTTATTTCTTGGGCTCCAAAATCACTGCAGATAGTGACTGAAGCCATGAAATTAAAAGATGCTTGCTCCTTGGAAGAAAAGCTATGACAAACCTAGATAGCATATTAAAAAGTGGAGACATCACTTTGCTGACAGGGGTCTTTATAATCAAAGCTATCATTTCCCAGTAGTCATGTATGGATGTTGAGAGTTGGACCACAGAGAAGGCTGAGCACTGAAGAATTGATGCTTGCAGACTGTGGTGCTAGAGAAGACTCATGAGAGTCCCTTGGACAGCAAGGAAATCAAGCAAGTCAATCCTAAAGGAAATCAATCCTGAGTATTCATTGAAAGGACTGATGTTGAAGCTGAAGTTCCAATACTTTGGCACTTGATGCAAAGAGTTGACTCATTTGTAAAGACCTTGATGCTGGGAAAGACTGTGGGCATGAGGAGATGGGGATGACAGAGGATGAAATGGTTGGATGGCATCACCAAATCTATGGATATGAATTTGAGCAGACACTGGAAGATAGTGAAGGACAGGGAAACCTTGTAGGCTGCAAACCATGGGGTCACAAAGAATAAGACACAACTGAGCTACTGAACAACAACAAATATTTATTGAATCTATTAATAAATTTAGAACACATTTAGTCTACTGCAGTTTCAGAATTAGTGTTCCTAAAATGTCTTCCAAGTAAATCAGTTATATAGCCAGTAATTGAGTATGCACCATTGGTTTATATCACCTAATGTATCAAAGAGTCTTTTTGTACCTGTAAATATTAACTAAATTATCTCTGCCAAGAACACAGAGTCTTCTCAAGAAGTTTCCATAGCCAACTGCCCTGCTGAAAAATGATTTTTCCATATGATCCATGGGGTACTGAACAATAGAATGGTGGAAATTTTACATTGTGATTTGTCTCAAAACAATAAACACAACCAATTAGATTCCAGACCACACTGCTATCTGAATAGCAAATGTGCAAAGAAGGATGGGGATATCCATTTGCACTAAAAGTTAAAGTGTCATAATAGCGACACTGTTAGGGACTCTGATTGGGTCACAGGCAGTCAGAATTTATGAGAAGGCAGAAACTACAGCTAAATTCAAAGAACTAGGAAGTAGAACAGAAACACACACATACACACTAAACACTGGGTAAGAAGATAACTAAAATAAGAGTGAATGGGGCAGCAGGCACATAAACACACAAAAAGCAACTAAGGAACTGGGAATACTAGGGGCCTAGAGAGAAGATCTAGGAACTCCAATGGCTGAAGCCTCATAATCCAGACCCACACTCATATTTATTATATGTTAACTCCTCCTGCTATCCCACACATGTGTATGCTTGGACTAAATTATATTATTTGACATAATTTAAATGTATCCTTGTTCTTTATAATCAATTATCAATAATGTGTATACTTTTATATACAAAAATAAAGGAGATGGAAATTTTTAGATAGCTACCCTAGACCCTCAGCAATGTTATTAATTCCTAATAGACATACCACCCCATATCTGAGAATACTTTCCAGGTGATATGCAAAAACTAACAATACATTTGTTTTTTGCCTCTGTATTTATGAAATTTGAGTGCTTTTAAAGTCATTACATAAGCATTTATAATAATAGTGGCACTTTCTTCCAGAGTACCATCCTGAGCTAACGAATGAAATGGCTTAAGCAATGCCCTGAGAACTCAGTAAGGGAGGGGACAGATTTGAAAGTGGAGTGAGACCCAGGGATAACTCAGTTTCAAGGATGGGTTGAAAGGAACCATGGGGTTAGTATCCCTGCTGGGTGCGTTACTTGCAAAGAAAACATTTGGAAACATTCTAATAGCCACTTTCAACAAGTTTAATCAAAATGGCTGTATTATAACCTCATATACTCAGAGGACTTAGAGAGTTGACATCAAAGTGACATTCAACTGGAGGAGAGAAAGGTCCTCTTTCTTCTAGTCAACACAGTACAACACATCTTTACTGTACAGGAAAGTGCAACAAGTAGAAAGAAAGCTCAATATTTATCCATTCCTACTTCCGCCTCTTGGCCTCTGTCATCCCTTCCAACTTAGTCTCTGCCCTTTTTATTACATGAAACAGCAATGTCAATATCGTACAATTCAGTGCATATATTTTAACTACCTTTCTTCCTTGAGAACCCTGTTTCTGAGAACACCTTAATTTGACTTCATGATTCAACTGCTCTCCAAGAGATTCACTCAGGATGCTATGTTTTTCAGGCTCTCCTTACCTCTCTAAGCATGAAATTGAGGAATTACTTGTATTTTAGTACAAGATCTTCTTATCCATTTGTTTTTATTTTATCCCTTAGAAATTTCATCTCTGCTCTTGGGCTCATGACTGTCTCTATATACTGATGCTTCTCAGTCTCTATCTCCACCAGACTTCTCCTATGAGAGGTTTAATCAGCTGTTGGCTCAAAATGTATAAGTATTTCAAATTCAACATATCTAATTGCTAACATGAGTATTTCTCCACCTATGCCTTTACCACACATTTCTTCCAAAGCTGGCAAACTTCAGAATATCTCAGTGAGCATTACCACCCTCAATTTAGATGCTCATCTATAAATCTCTGAATCATCTACAATTCCAATCTTTCTTGTATTTTTATATACAAATCATCATGAAGTCATTTTTCTCCTAAACATTTCTCCATTTCCTCTACCAAAATGCAGGGCCCAAGTCAAAACTAATACCATTGCTTGACTGAGAATACAATTGCCAACTAATTTGTCCACCACAACCATTCTGATTCTTCACCAATCCTGTCTCAAATAGCAAGCAGAATAATCTGTTCAAAATGCTAAAGTGATTATATGATGCCAAGTCGTTGCTTATAATTCCTTCTTCTGTATTCCACTATTCTTAAATAAAATCCAAATTCTTAACTGCCTTTCAATGTGCTATCTAAACCTGGATATCTTTCTCATTTCTGGCTTATGATTTTGCCCCAGCCTTATTTGTCTGACCTTAGTTTCTACATCATTTGGGTTTCTCTATAACTGAAGGAATTGTGTATGTGCTTTGTTTCCTTTTCCCTAAAATATTTCTAAGCTCCTCTCCCTCTCTCTACATCTGATCTACTGTTCTGATATCAGGTGAATTATTTCCCCACAGAAGCTTTTCTTGATCCTGAGCTACTACCAGTTTTCTTTGTACAAACACAGAAAGATGATATTTTACTTTGTTGTCCTTATCTCCATTCATTATTACAAAATTATTAAATAGAATTAATATACAGTACTCTCCTCTCTAAATCCCCAATTCAGGAGATATGAACTATATTTTTTTGTTCAGCATTATTACCCTAGGTTTAGATTAGTGTTTTTGTTTGTAGTGAAGAATCAGGGCCTTACACTGTGAGGCCTTCACAAATTTGCTCAATCACCAAAGTTGGTGGGAATTTAACACAAGGGTACAATAGCATCCTTTTCACTCCAAATCAGGAAGCATATCTGGACTTCAATGAGGACTGAAACCAGGGATTGTAAAATTAGGAATTAAGATTTATTCTCTATTCTTTGGGGACTGCATAATTTCACGCTTTTCTCCATTTCTGTTTTGCTACAATTTCCTCAGTAATCTTTTCCATAGTGCGTGTGTGCATGCTCAGTTGCTCAGTTGTGTCAGACTCTTTTTGACCCCATGGATTGTAGGCCGCCAGGCTCCTCTCTCCATGGAATTTTCTCAGCAAGAAAACTGGAGTGGGTTGCCATCTCGTTTATTTTTGCTTTTGCTGTCTTTTCCCAAAGCAACAAATCCAAAAGAATATTTCCAAGATCAATGTCAAAGAGTGTGTTTCCTATGTTTTCTTCTAGAAGTTTTATGATTTTGAGTCTTACATTTAAGTCTTCAATGCATTTTGACCTTATTTTTGTATATGGTATTAGAAAATGGTCCATTTTTATTCTTTTTACATGTATCCATCCAGGTTTCCTTACACTGCTTATGAAAAAAGCTGTCTTTTTTTCATTTATATCCTTTCCTCCTTTGCTGTAGATTAATTGGCCATATGAGTAAGCATCAATTCTGGGTTTTCTATTCTATTCTTCTGTATGTTTCCTTATGTTAGTACCATATTGTTTAACTTATTATAGCATCATAATATAGTTTGAAATCAGGAGCATAACTCCAGATTTGTTTTTCTTTCTCATAAATTCTTTACTTATTCAAAATCATCTGTGTTCCCACACAAGTTTTAGGATTATTTTATTTCTATGAAAAATTTCATGTGGATTTTGACAGGGATTGCATTGACTCTACAGATCTTTAAGTAGTATTGACAACTTTTCTCCATTTCTGTTTTGCTACAATTTCCTCAGTAATCTTTTCCATAGTGCGTGTGTGCATGCTCAGTTGCTCAGTTGTGTCAGACTCTTTTTGACCCCATGGATTGTAGGCCGCCAGGCTCCTCTCTCCATGGAATTTTCTCAGCAAGAAAACTGGAGTGGGTTGCCATCTCGTTTATTTTTGCTTTTGCTGTCTTTTCCCAAAGCAACAAATCCAAAAGAATATTTCCAAGATCAATGTCAGAGTGTGTTTCCTATGTTTTCTTCTAGAAGTTTTATGATTTTGAGTCTTACATTTAAGTCTTCAATGCATTTTGACCTTATTTTTTGTATATGGTATTAGAAAATGGTCCATTTTTATTCTTTTTACATGTATCCATCCAGGTTTCCTTACACTGCTTATGAAAAAAGCTGTCTTTTTTTCATTTATATCCTTTCCTCCTTTGCTGTAGATTAATTGGCCATATGAGTAAGCATCAATTCTGGGTTTTCTATTCTATTCTTCTGTATGTTTCCTTATGTTAGTACCATATTGTTTAACTTATTATAGCATCATAATATAGTTTGAAATCAGGAGCATAACTCCAGATTTGTTTTTCTTTCTCATAAATTCTTTACTTATTCAAAATCATCTGTGTTCCCACACAAGTTTTAGGATTATTTTATTTCTATGAAAAATTTCATGTGGATTTTGACAGGGATTGCATTGACTCTACAGATCTTTAAGTAGTATTGACA